>PVKM010000084.1:11873-152560 GCA_004027735.1 Carollia perspicillata | reverse complement strand
TGTCCAGCACTTGGGCTTTCAAGGAATTTGCATTACTTCCGATTCTACACTATCTATATGTGGCAAGTGATCACTTCTTTTAATGAGGCATTTGCATTTACTTGTTCTTGCCTATCTGACAAGTTTTGGTCCACAATCTGAATCTGGCCTCTTTGTGTTAATAAGCATCCTAAACATAGGGTGGGCTTATTCACTTTCAAATTCATTGTCATCAAAGACCATTTATGCTGGCGTGAGCCTAGGTTCCTCACAAGTCTCAACTTACCCTATAATCACACACGTGCTAAGTTTCTATCAGTGCCCATTTCTTTTTCTATATCCATGGCTCTTTGTATCAAAAATTTTAGAATATTGCTTAGTTGTATTTCACTGCATATGTGGGATGGTTTACTCTCTGCATTTTCTCAAATAATGAAAGAGAAAAAAATTGAATTTATAAATATTTTTGAAAATTTACTACCACAAGTTTCATGGGAAAAACACAATATAAAATAAATTTCTTATCCTATAGGACTGTGCAATCAAGATGGGGAGATAAAATATATAAAGATAGCAAGTTAAATAAAAATGCAAGATTTAAATTACATTTTAGGACCACAAACCAGATGCTAGAAGAAGCTATGTAACTCGGAACAGTTACAGAATGAATAACAGTCAGAAAGAATATGGAGTGTAGGAGGAAGAACATCAGGCTGGAGTAGACTGGGAAGATATTAAGGAGCAAGAAATACTTGTACAGAATCTGGAAGGACGGATAAAACTAGATAAATTGTGAGAAAGGAGGAGAGAGCTTATGTTAGAATAATTAATGTGAACATTATAGAAAAGAGTCTTAAGAATTCGAGGGGACTAAAAGAAGAATAAATTATCTGGAAGACAGATAGTTATGGTAATTATGGGTCTTTTTTAGATCAGAGCACAGCTCACACCAAGAGAGGGCAAGAGACAGAGACATGAAGAGAGACCAAGAGAGACACGTCTTCTGACAAATCATATTATACCAGGGTCCACTTAGAGTGACATTTCTACAGCACCTCATCCTTTGTAACCTCAGTTCTGAATCTTCCCGCCTGTATTTCACCTGACTCCATTGCCACGGTGTTCTTAATTCTCTATTCGAACATCTTACTGACCCCTCCTGGTTCACAGATTCCTGCCCTCTTTGGTTTGACTCCTCTGTGGCATCTGACACAAAACTCCTTCCTGTCTGACCAGACTCGGGAACGCCCCCTTGATGACCAGTTGACAGGCAGTCCCCACAGTCTCAGACATCAGGAGTCCTGTGAGCTTTGAAGTCAGCCAGTTGGCAATGGTCAGGCCACCAAAGACATTTGAGCAGGAAAAGAAAGAGGCAGGATGGAACCTCTGGACAACTGGCCTGAGGGTGATGCAGACAGCAGAAAAGAATGTGATATGAGAGGTTAGAAGATGACAGGAGGGGGCCAATTAGCTAGTCTTTACAATTTCAAATACCAGATATGCTCCTTGTGATTTTAAATAAATTGTCTGATTTCTTTCATCTAAATAAATATATATGTGTGTTGCTTACTATAAGCTTTTCCTGCAACTATTAAACATGACTCTTTCCACTTAAATGTAGCAACATTGCTACAGTGGAGAACAAAGAAAGCATCTAATTATTCAAAATTTATTACAACAATATGTGTATTAGAGAAATTAATTCCAGTCCCAATTCAAGCACAAGCATGCTCTATTACAAACTATAGCTCCTCTAAGCAGACCCACTGTAGCTGTTGTAGCAAGGCCAGGCAATTGTCCCCAAATCCTTTCTCCAGCAGACAGTGGCATGTGTGTATGTGTGTTTGTGTGTGAATGCTAGGTCTATTAGAATGAAGAAAAAATTGTTTACTAGGGTAACTAGCAAGCCACCATTATTATTGTCACTGAAATTACCACTCAGGAGCCTAAAGCTGAAACTAATCAATATGAAGCCATAAAGAGCAAGAGTAGGCATACAGCAGGTGGATACAAAGGCACATTTACAATATGTAACCCAAATCACCTTTTCCTAGAACCCATCTAAAAGATCTGTTATAACCCCAACACCCTACTGACCTACACTGCCTTAGGCAGAGGTATGGAAGGAAGGAGAGAAGAAAGGAGGGAAGGAAAGAAGGGGGGCAGGGAAAGGAAAGGAAAACGGGAAGAAGGGAAAGAGGTAAGAGGGCATGCAGGCAGGCAGCAGGCAACAGATATAATGAGCATGTAATGTCTTGAGCTCTACGATTCACATTTTCATGAGATATTTTTTAATGAATCTACCCAGGAACTCTCTGAGGTCATTTTAATTAATGTCACTTTTAGGATGAGGAATGTGGAAACTCCAAGAGCTTAAGTGACCTGTGCAAGGCCAAATGCTATTAAAAACAAATAATTAAAAACAAAGTCACCCATTCATGTTACCAGCATTATTCAGCATTTACGATGGGCCAGGTTTTGTTATAAATAGTCTATGAGTATGCGTCATTGCAGTAGTTATTGTTGTTATCCCTATACTACAGATGAAAAAACATAAGTCTGGATTTCTTAGGATGCTCAAGCCTGCAGTTCACATTGTTCTGTCATTTGTATGCTGAGGCCATACCTTGCAGATCAAGGGTACATGAAGAACACAGGATGCTGATGCCATAGTGGACATTGGTTAAGAGCCTGGGACCTGGCAGTGGCTAAGACCTGCGCAGACAAGGCAGCTTCTGGGCTCCTGAGCAAAGTACTCACCCTCTTCAAGCCTCAGTGTTTTTTGTCTGTAAATTGGGGTAACTGTCATGCCTATGCTGCTGCATTTGGGAGGATTTAATAAATTACGTACATAAAGAAAGCACTTAGAACAGGGTTAGGCATATATCTATGCCTCAGAAAGGTGGGCTCTTATTTGTTCTTCACTGGGGGAAGACATTGAAAGAGAGCATTTAGACAAAGTAAGAATCATTCCTCCTTATGAGTGTATAAAAGTTTAAGTAAAAATATATACTGTCATATTTGCCGCACATTTTAAAGCTTGTTTAGAAGAACTGTGGAGTGAGAAATCAAGGTTTTCTCATCCATTCGATAAGTAAGCACACAAACGATGCCCTCCTGTATAAGCAGTCTACTGCACACAGACCAAGCCTACTCACTACACCATAACTAACTAGCTGACAGTCCTTGTCTGACGCTCCATCGTGAGACCACGCATCTTCTATACGATCTTATTCCAGTTGGATTAAATATTTTTTCCTGGGATTCCAAACCGTGTGCAGATTCTGAGTCCCCTCTCAAAACACAATCTCCAGAGAGTGCACCCTCCTCAGCAGTCCCCAGCCCCCTCCAACACAATCCATCCTGGACACACGCTCCAGGAGAACCTGGCATGTACTGCTATTCCTCCCATGTACTTGGCAGTGGCAGGATGCTGATACCTGTGAGTGGAGAAATTTGATCAGCTCAGATTCCAACACTGATGCTACAGTGTAAGCTGGAGCAGGGTCACGGCAAGCAGAAAGGGCAAAAGGGATGAGCTGGCACAGTTGCCAGTAATGACACTCAGCTGGTGCCTGCTGATGAACCAGAAGAGCAGATGGCACCATTTGGTGATGGTCATCAGAGAGCTGAGATTTATGCACAAAGCCTAAGTGACTTGAGATCATTGATGGTCCTTGCAAAAACAGCCATATTCAGAAATAAGAGAGTTTCCCGCAGGCTTGTGAGCAATGAGGACTGCTATCCATCAGGGTATTTACAGGCACAACTCCACCACACTGCAAAGACACGTACACTCAAAAATAGTCAGCATCACACCCTAAACTCCAATGAGGGGGAGCAGATTTGAAGCTAATTTATGGGAGGCAGCATAGTCCAATGGGAAAAAATCCATGAGCAAGTGGGTCAGAAAGCTTCTGGTCCCAATGCTACAGCTGAGCAGCTGAGCAGGCCACGTGGGTCACTCAAACTTCCTGACCACAGTGCACACCGTTCTCAAAGTGCCATGTGTATGCCTTTGTCTTTGAACCTAACCCATTGCATTACCCTGCTCTGGTTATGCATCCTTTTTGCCCCACTGGTGAAGGCAGCAGTTGTGTCTAAATCTTGGTAATTGTTCAGGGACTTTCTCAGGTTTGGGCACACACACATATCTTCTATTCTTACTAAATGAGTGGACAAGGAAGGCATTTTTCACATACAAAACACACACAGTGAACCCTTGAACAACACGAGGATTGGGGCACTTTCCCCCACTCAGTGAAAAATCTGTGTATAACTTTTGGCTTCCCAAATACTTAACTACTAATAGCCTACTACTGAACAGAAGACTGACTGATAACATAAACAGTTGGTTAACACTTATTTTGTGTTATAGGTATTATATACTGTATTCTTACAATGACATAAACTGGAGAAAAGGAAATGTTTAGGATCAGGGGGTACTAGGCCCGTCCAGAAATGACTCTGTAAGTTACATCAATGTCTAGTCCTTATGTGGGATACCTGAAACTACTATAATATTGAATGCTAACTGTAACTGAAAAGTTCAAAAATGTTATCAAGAGTATCATTAGAAAGATAAAATATATATGCAAATTTATTTTAAAAATCAACATGTAAGTGAATCTGTGCTGGTCAAACATGTGTTATACTGGGGTCCTCTGTGTAGGTACATGTTTGTGCATGTACATAGAGTAATAGATAGATATAGATAGATAGATAGGTAGATAGGTAGATAGATAGATAATCAATAGAAAGAAAACATTCTCTCAGTAATAATTCAGCACCAAAATTCAACTGATAGATTCAGCACCTTGTCTACTTTCTTTATTAGTATGATCTCAGTTTCAATCATTTCTTATAATTAATGGATTACTTGATCCCTCTCAAGTTGAGAGGACTTTCATTTCTTCTCTATGTGGCCGAGACTCCCAAGGGTTTCTGAATGGACCAAAGTGTAATTAATATACCTTTGGTGCCTACATGTTGAAATGTTTGTTCAGAACTTCCATGCTTCTCCCTATTCCACCTAATAAGGGTTATTTGTGTAGAAAATAAAAATTTGTCAAGTATTTTGGTGTACACATGATTTTTGCTTGATGTCTAAAATATATCTATGAAGATTCAGCTAAAATTATAACTCAGGTTTGTTGCACCAGTTCTCAAGAAATAATATAAAAACTGTCAGTGTGGTAAGATTAAAATACTATACACATTGAACTTAGACATATATGGGTAGGCATCTCGGGTTCATCATTGAATATCTCTGTGTCTCTTTTTCCCTGTGGGCCTCAGTTTTCTTACCTATAAATGCAGACACTAATTCTACCTCACAAGATCAAGGTGAGGAGTAAATGGGGGGCCAGGTGAATGTCACAGACCATTGGCCACTGGGACACCACAGTGAATATGTAAATGTTAGGAGCCCAGCAACATATGGGCATTCAGGGACCAATACAAATTAATTCATTTTTAGGCTCTTTCTCTGCTGAAGATATAGAGCTATACTAACTTTTTTATCAATGCAAAATATATAAAGTACACATAACCTTGGAAATATCATCAGTCAACACCTTTTACCTGAATAACACTTCTGGTCATTATTTGAGTGAGTTGATACCAATTTACCTTGCTACTGAGCCTTTATGAACCTCTTGGCTAATTCTTGCTGACGGCTTGCAGTGAGTAATGATCTACTGTGTTATTAGGGTGGTGACAATTATGGGAGAGGGCGGAGGGGCCCCAAATCTTGAAATCATTTATTTTTCCCTTGTTTATTTATTTATTTTTTTGTCTTCGCAATTCAGAAGATTCAAATACTGCATGGTCATGGTGTAAAGATGGTTCAGCACTGTCAGATCCAAAGTTCTGCTAATGAGGTAAAACACAGAGCCTCAGCGATGCGAATGATGCACTTGGCTGTTTGCCTTGATTTAATTCATCACATAAAGGCTTTATTTTCTACATTTTTATACCAATTCACTGCAGTTGAAGGAACTGGTTTGTGTTGTCTTCTGTTTACCACAAAAAATATTGTTATTGATTTCATTTTATAAACTCCTGCTACATAAAACTCAGAATGTATAAAAGAGACAAATTGCAGGAAAATGTAGGGCAGAGTATGATTGCTTATTTTATGAATGAGTTTTCCCTTTACCAAAACCTTATAATGGATGCATTCTAATAAATTCTGAGTTCCCTAATACTTTTTATGCTTTTAGCTTATTTGTGGTTTGGCTTTCTACAGTCAACTGAAAATGTTTGAAGCAAATCATAAAGAGATTTTTAAGATTTTTAAGTTGGAAAATATATTTTTCCAATAGTCCCAAAAGACACTAAGGTATCAAGTGTCAAGTTCTAAAACATTATAGTTCCCACATTCCTGTTAGCCTTTGCAAGCTCTTTTCCCAATAAATTATCTTCCTTTCCAACCCTAGAGCATGCTATACTTTCCCTTCCCAGTCTCAAGAAATCCTACTCATCCCTTAACACAAATTCAAATATCTCTGCTGGGATTCCTTCATAAGTTTCACATGCAATTTAGCCACTCCTTACTCTGAATTTTCACAGCTCTTACGTGAGAGGCCTGCCATAAACTTGTCATGCTGTCATGTACATTATATTTCCCTCCACCAGACTGCACACTCCCGGAGGGCAGGAGCCGTGTCTGGAATCACTGTTAGGAACAACACCCTCTCCTTTCCCAGTGATTTGCATATTTCATACCAATTAGACACGTGACAAAATTTTACACAACATTTCACCACGGTAATTTTGAGGCTTTTCCTAACATATAGATCTCATCTGATATTTGGATACCTTTCTCATCAAATTTAATGAAAAAAAAATAGTATTAGAAAACATGTGTTCTTTTCCTTATAGTTATTTATTTCTGTGTATTCCTGGACAAATATTTTAACATTTCTCTGACTATGGTACCTCATCTGAACATTGGGAATAGATAACCTACTTGCCTAGTTCAGTTGTTCTATCCTCAAACATAAACACAAAACAGAATAGGTAAAGTGTATTATATTTTAAACAGATCTACCAGGAGGATTGAGTTAGCTACCCTGAATAACTCGAGTCTACACTGGGAGAGCCAGATGTGAATGCAGAGACAGCAGGCAGACACTAACTACGCTCTGTCCTGGAGGAGCAGCCCTCCTAATCAAACCACAAGGATGGAAGATATTTATAAGGATTGTTTAGATTCCAGTAAACTCTTCAACAATAGTTGTGAGATTTTAATTTTTTTTCCTCTTCTCAGGCAGGGAAAGTGATGGTAGGCAGTGGAATAAAGGGAGATAGGAGGATAAGGATGTGCCTAAATCACATGAAATTCAGTGGATAATTAGTGCATAACCTGTGTAAAAACTGGGGTGTGGTGGAAAAAATCAACCTCAAGGGGGTCAAAAGAGTTGAGTTCCAGATGTGACTCTGCCCCTACCCTGTGTGACCATTTGGCAAGTCCTTCAACTCTCAGGGCCTAAATTTCTCCCTCTTTCAGATAAGGTGGAGACTACTTCTTATTTATCCTGTTTTCTTGGCACTTGGAGGATTCTTGGATAATACTGGGTATAATGCCTCATTATATAGATATAAATACAGATTTGTTTTATATATATGTAAGCACTATTATAATTATATTAATTACATAATTATATTTAATTATATTAATTTAAAGATCAAAAAGGTGCATGTGCACAAATGAGAGGGTTGGTCTAGATGGGTTAGTGCTCTTCTGAATATAATATTCAGGGGGTGGAGAATGTGATACCATCAGCACTATCTTCTTAATAGTGAGTGGCAGAAATCTTCCCTCCTCCTGCCCAGGGTGTTAAACACAGTGTCATAGAGTTAGATCAGACTTCACCCAAACTCTATAAATTACCTCTATGACCAGGCACAAGCTGATTCCTTGGGCCTCAGTTTTTCTATCTGTAAAATGGTGACACTTAATCAGATTGTGGAGAGGACTGAATATAATTGGGAAAACCATGTAGCCCATAATGGATGATTCATCAATGTTCACATCATTCTTGTTGCCCTCTACAGTAACTCGTACAGGTCCCATGCATAATACATACTAAATGACTTGTTGATCAATTAATTGTAGTTTGAAATTTCTCATACAGTACACACACTTTCAAACTTGTGGGAAGTTCTGCTCCAATAAAGTTGCGAATCCTTTCAGAATCTCCTACTCACCAAAGTATGTCTTAGTAAAATATGGATTTAAAAAAAACCTCTAATTTCTCAGTACGCAGAGAAAATGTCCAAGATTGTGTTCATTTAAAAGTTAAGGTCTCAGTAAATTGAGTTTCTCGTTCATGTTCAAGGCTGACTTGAAACGGACTCAGAATTGGAAACAGTTGATAGCTTGATACATATGTCTTCTTCAGTTTCTACAGAGCAGCAGAATTCCCCTCAAAATCCCTTCACACAGCCCACTGTAATTGACTTGTTGATCCTTTCACATAAGCCCCTGAAACCATGGGAAGGGAAGTAAATTGTGCTTCTATTGATCCACATCTTCAGCAACACAAAAAGTGGCTTTTTAATTCTCAAAAATATTTTAGTTCATTTGAAAGCAAAGAGTTTAACCTTCAAGAGAAGGTTAATATTGAGAATCATTGCTTGAACATTTATGTACTGGTAACACCAGATGAATCACAGGGACAAAGCCTAAGGGTAAGACATGATTCTGTCACTCCGATTCCAAACATTTAGCCTTAAGAACATCACTTTCTAAGCCTAGAGTTGTTGTAGTATGAGTTATATTCTTTCTGAAAGTAATAGCCAAGTATGCTATTGATACAGTCAGCACAACTGAATTTATTTACTCTCTTTTACTCTATCATCTCTGAGTCCAGCTGGCTGCTCCTGTGTACCACACTGAAAAAGTTTTGCCTAAGTATTTAATTATGCAAACCTTTTGTACGAATGGAGGTGAGAGCAAACCAGGTCACTCTGCTGACGATTTTGGGATGTCAAAAATTTCTAGTCATTTGAGAAGAGACAATGACCTGTCAGTGCAAACAATACACGGAGGAAATCAAAATGGGAGATACGATACCATCTCCAGGACAAGTGCATCGCCGAAGGATGCTGCTATCCAACATCTCTTCTCTCCAAGTTTCATTTCTATGGAATAAATGACTGAAACTTAGCTGCTCTATTCCCACATCATCCAGCCTCCTGATGAAATGAGAAAATATCAGCAATCAAAGGTAACACGTGGGCACCTGACGGGGCCCTTACGGCATCTCTCTGACCTCATAAGCTGCCGGAGGCATTTCTGCTGATGAGTCTCCAGCCTTTTCCTTAGATCTGCTTCTTTCTCTTTTTGATATTTTATTCTCACACTGTTTCTTGCTTCCTCATTTTGTCTGACTGACTAGGTTTTATCAAAGCATAGTTTTATTTTCTATGAACATTTTCTCTTTAACCTTCCTCCTTCCCTCACTTCTTAAACCTCATCATTTTGCTTCTTTCCTCTTCAAATCATCACATTAAATTTTTTTTTAAATTTCTAATTCATATATCTGTGAAGTTTTTCACTTTACCTTTCCTTTGACATACACACAGTGATTGACCACATCCAGATTTACCTATTTCTTTTCTCTTATAGTAAATCCTTTAGGGAGGGAGTATTCAACTTTATGTCTCCTGCTACGTTTCTAACTTCTTTACTTTGCTGTCTGCTAAAGTTTCACTCTTTTTCCCTCCCTTTACCAATCAACTTTTCTTATGACTGTGGATGAACTTCATATCAGCTTTTTTTTTAGAGGGGAGAGGCTTATACCAATAATGCTGACCCCAACTTTGAATCTTTTTTGCCAAGCCCTAAAACTATTGAATTTTTAAAAAAACTTTTGGTCCATGCTAACTCTAATATTTATTTTGCCTTATGGCATCCCCAAGGATGTATCTCCCATGAAATATTTTAAATTTATATACAAAGTTATGTTTGTCTATTTATGTTCTAATGATAGCCATCGCCCCAAGATAGCCAGCATTTAATCGGCCTCAGACACTACTACAGATCTATTTCTCTACTTTGTTATATTTAGCCTTTTAAGCCCCTCAAGAAACTGAACCACTGACAACTTCTGCTTTTTATGTAGCATAACCAATTTTCCACCCTACCTGCATTGGCACACCATATTCTCTATGTACTCTTGTAGTTTTCCCTTTTACTGCAGTTAACCACGACATTTGGCTCCATCACCCTGCACCACTCCCACGGTGAACACCATTCCTTAAACAGCTGTCATTTTCAAAACCCAACTCTCCATTAAAAAGCCCACACAGGCTTTGTCGGATCACAGGCAAGGAACGGGAGACAGGAAGCCCCTAATCAAACAAACAAACACAGCAATCATCACTGATAATCCTGCATGTGTGTGCCTGTGTTTGTATATGTGCATGTCATTGAATATTCATAGCACTTTATATGCATATTTTTGAGAACAGGAGCATATTTTCACATACCATAATTATTTCACAAATGCCATGCTATTTAAAAAAAAAAAGACATATAGATTAAGATTAAAAAATTACCTAGTAGGAAATCAAAGGAAAAAAATGATCCTCTTAAAGTTTTAAATATCATCTTTGGTTGTCTTTCAAATCTCCTGACTCATCAGCGTCTCGTAACAGTCCTTATGCTGCCAAACATCCTGCTAGATACTTGGTGCTTAACTGCTGCAGCTAGGCTAGCCCCTGACAGCACCAGCGTTGTTATTGTTACTTTTCTTTAATTCTGTGCAGTTGCCTCCACAGAGGTTCCTCCTTCCCCAGCGTTTGGTATGAAAACTTACCGCTTTTACCAACTCCCCCTGCTCCCAGCATTACCACCTTGTACTCTCTGGACCCGCCTGATGCTGATGCGCTGCCGGGGGAGCAGCTGGCTTCGCTTTCTACCTCCATCTTACCGGAGGGACCGGAGTAGAATAAAGAAGGAAAAAGTCGCCTGTGTCAGGTGCTTGCTCAGATATTAAGCAGCCCTAAAACTGTGTCAAAAGAAAGGTTTAGTACGAGAGGTAAGAACCATCCGCGTCAGGCTGGCTGTTGGTCCTGTGCTCTGAGCGGGTCTCATAGCAACCACTTCAACTGCTTCCAATAAAAATCTGGCTTTTACCTACCCCCCTCCTTCCCGATCCTTCACTCTTTCACTCTGCCACTATTGCTCCTGTTCTCTGTGTGTGCATCTCTCGCCCTGTGGCTTGCTCTGTCTCTTTCACTGCTTGTTCGTTTTTTTCTCCTTCCCTCCTCTGTTTCTCCATTTCCCTTCCTCACTCTTTGTCCTTTCTCCTTCCTTGCCCCCTGCACAGTCCCAGCTGTTTGAAGCACACAAATTTGGCTACTTTCCAGGCTGGACTGCTACAAGGGAGTGAATCTGAGACTTAGTAAAAGATTCTGTGTCTCACAGGCTAATGATTTCTGTAGCAATAGCTGCAAAGTCACTATTTCCTTCTAATCAGAGTCAGTGAATTAAGAAAGATGTCTGTTGCTTATGGTCTTGCTTTTCATCACCATCTCCTTCCACAGTTCTTATTCTGGGTAAAGAGTTGTTACCGATTTAGAAGAAAAAACAAACAAACATTAACTCACAGCTCTTCAGGACAGGTCTTTAGTGTGTTGAAGTAATAGCTGTCATATTTGGACATGGATCATCTTTGTTTAGACTAGGTTATTAGGGACAACCTAAACCACAAGGATCCTGTCCAGCATGAAGGAGATACTTAAGCATTTTTGCTGAAAGTTATGGTAGCATTTAAAATCATAGATGATTATTTTCCAAATGCCCAAACTCCTCCCTCTTCTTTGAATTCATTTAAAGCTTGATGGTCTTTGCTTTTCTCTGGAAAGCTTCTAAACTATAAATGTCTTATAATGCTTTCAATAATCTCTAATTGTCATAGTCAGACCCTGCACTTCAAACAAGGTGATGATAATGTTCTTTATATTTATTGTCTATTTTTTAATTGTGAAATTGGGTCATGATTAGATGCAATCAAGTGTTTGGTGTGCAAACACTTTTCTTTCTATTAGATTTTAAGATCCTTTAAGAAAGAAACTACATTTAATCAGTTCCTTAGGACTGTAGTATATGACCAAGTGTTCTGCACAGAGTAGATGCTCAATATATTGCTGGTAATCAGAGAAGTGTCATATTGTCAGTCATAGTCAATAGCTCTGGCTCTGGGGCCTGATTGCCTCTGTTTACATCTGGTCTCAGCCATGCACTAGCAGTGTGACTTCAGGAAACTACTTGACCTCTCTGTGCCTCAGTTTCTTTATATGTAAAATGGTTTATTAAAGCCCTACTTTTTAAACTCAAGTGAGTTTAATGCTTGTACACTGCTTAAAATTGTGTCTGGCAAACTGTAAGTAGCACGTAAGTGTATGCTTGTTATATTTTATTTAATCGTGCTCCTAGCCCACTGCACATAAGCACTCACCAGAAGAGATCATCCCTTCATGTGATTATTGGCATCTGTATATCTATTTTGCTGATGTAACTGTTCAAATATTTTCCTTATTTTTATATCAAGATGTTTGATTTTGTATTAATGAGTTTGGAGAGTACTTTAAATATTCTAGATGTAAGCTTTTTATCAGATATATGTTCTGAAAGCATTTTCCCACAGTCTGTGGTTTTTCTTCACAATATCTTTCAAAAGAGCAGTTGTTTTACATTTTGATGAAGTACAATTTGTGTTTTTTCTTTTATGGGTGATTTATCAGGTTTTAAATAACATCTTTTCCAATGATTTTATTCTCAATTCTCCTTTCATCTTTTCTACCCCTTCACTGCAATTTTGCTCATTGGTATAGCTCTATTTACCACTTTCCTGTGAGTAACTGCAAAGTGTGTCAACTGCAGACCCAATTTTCACCCTGAACTTCAAAACTGAATCTGTCCCCTAAACTCTCCTATCAGTAATCCTGTTTATATCTCAACCTCAGTATGTCGAAAGATACATCATTCTGATTCTCAATAATAAAGTCCACACTCTATCTTGATAGGGAGCATCATCTCCTTCAAAGTTCTAGCTTTAGTTCAGTCTCTTCTGATACTTGACTTCCATAGCTGGAATAATTCCACAGTTTATCCTCCCTGAATGCAATCTTCCTTCTCTTTTCCACCACTCAATTCACCCTACACATGGAGGTCAGGGAAATCCACCTAAAACATCGACCTGACTGGCCCTGTTGTATGCATATTCATAAATCACATGCAGAAATTATGCAATCCAATAGCTTAGAATGGGACACCGGGATGCAGAGCATCCCCTCACTCAATAGAACAGAGTCAGGTGAAATGGACAACTTGCCCATTCTCCAACAAAACTGTCATTTCCATAACTGGATCTCACAAAGAACTGCAGCTATGTTCTAATTATCTTGTAATGGACTCTCTGGAACTTTATTCCTTAATGAAAAGAGATATGCAAACAATAGCATTTAGCTTCAAGGTCTTTCTGGTTTTTGTTTCTACTTCTGGTGCATACGCTGCTATGACATTGAGCAAAACATTTACCCCTCTCAGCTACCCATCCCACCATCTGTTACTCTGTTTTCCACGCCAGCCATCTGATTTGCTGGTAACACACAGGTATTGTCATGCCAGCTGTGTCCTTTGTGCCACTTTTTTTCTGGGACACATATTTTAATATTGAGAGAGAGGAGTACATGAAAATGTCCTTTAATGGTAAGTAAATGATGACTTTTGTCAAATATGGTTGCTGTGAGAGGAAAATTTAACTATTGAATTGCCTTTCTTCTCAAGAACTAAGGTATCTGTCCATATTCCTCTAATGGAAATCAGTGAGATTTTTTCCTACTCACATGAAAAACTCGACCTATAGGGAGGCTTTCCTAACATAAAGCCCTCTTTGTCTACCTCTTCTTTGACATTCTAAGGAATTCCACTCTTAGTCCCTTCTCCGGAGTTACTAGTGCTACTTGTTTTCAGTTTTAGTTAGTGAATTTTGTAAATTTACATTCTTCACACCTTGACCAATGTACCCAAGAGTCTGAGGAGGGAGAAAAAGGGAGGGAGGGGGAGAGAGAGAAAGAGGGAAAGAGAAACCTTTCAAATGTATAAACACTGATTGAAATGGAATCTTTAAGTGACCAAAATCGCTACATGGCAGATTGATTTGCTCTCTGGAAAATTGTTAAATGATTGACATTTGCGAGGTTCAATATGGCGGCACAGCAACTCGCTGAACTTTCCCCCTCCCGAGCCAACTCGAATGCACTGGTGCGGAGAGGAATTACTCCTGCCAGACAACTGAGGGTTGAATGAACAGCTTCTTAACAACAAACTAGAGAAAGAGACCTAAAGAGAGGGCCTGGAGGCTGCAGGAGCCTGGGCAGGATCCATTGAGTGCCATGGTGCACGTTATCCCCTGCTTGCTTAGGACAAACAGAAGCTCAATTGGGACTCCCACCTACCTGCAAGACCCCCGTAGCGCTTTCACAGCTACAGTGCCTGGAGCCTGGAGCCTTTGCCTAAACAATAGGGTGTCACTACAGGTTCTAGGACCGGCCTCCTCGCCAAGCCTCTCCAGCCACTGGGGAGTGCCCCTGCACCTCCTTGCCCCCCGCCCCCAGCGCATGCTCCGCTGTCTCTGCGGCTTCCCAAACTACTCAGCACACAGGGCAAACACACAGGTGTGTTCTATACAGCAGGGATTCCCAACCCCTGGCCGCAGTCCATGGCCTGTTAGGAACTGGGAGGCCTGGCAGGAGGTGACCAGACCACTTTCCAGTACGACAAATAAGAGAAAGACTGTATACACAAGGCTGGGGAGTCAGGGGAGCCCTCTGTGGACCATGGGGATTATCCAGGTGTGAGGGGTTACCTGCCATCCTTTACGTCCCCCACCACCTCCATGGGGCCAGTTATACAAGTGCTCTACCTACCTGCAGGGTCGCCGCAGCACCATGCAGAACACATCACCTGAGCCCGTTTTGGCCTGAACTGGAGCAGACAAAATCAAAAGGGCAGCACTGCAGGCACCTGGCCTCCCCACCTGGCTCCCTGCAAGCCAGTGCCCCGATGCCTTGGGCATTCGCTGGGCTCCTACCAGCCTGCTCAGTCCACATGGCACATACAACTTATGCAGAGACTACTTCTCCATGAGGGCACTTTTCCAAGACTGGGATAGCTAGTTTGTCTAATTCATGTAAATAAACACAATCAAACAAAAGGAAGTTTGCGTTTGTTTCCTCTAACCTCCTCTGACAGTCACCAATCTGTTTGCATGTTACTTGATTCCCTTTGAGGGCTCATCTCCACCCAGTGAAGAAACAGGTGTGCACACAGAACCACCTAACACACTGAGCAGAATGCAAGTCCTTCTCAGAGGACAAAAGGGGAAACTAATTCAACAAGTAATTCCTTCAAATCAGTGCATTAATTGTATTAATATGAATATCTCTCTGAACTACTTTAGGAATGGCTACGGGAGAAGTTTGCCATGTCCTGAGTTCTTTTCTTACCTCACAGATAAGAAAAGGGTGGCAGGGCTCCCGACACCCTGGTCAACAAAGCCACTCTTCTCTTAATTGGAGCATTTATTGCATTTATTAAAATGATTTGTTTACATTCCAGTTCATCTTCCTACAAAATGGCGAACCTGCTGCATTCATCTTTATCTCCCCAGAGTTGAGCACAGTGCCTAGGTGACTAAATGAGGGAATTAATTACACCAAGCAAGTAACTGTCTATTGCTACTATTAATGAAATTAACCTTGCAAAAATTGTTATTTACTATTCATGCTCTAATTAAAAGATAAATCATGGAGGAAGGAGATAGCAATGTTGTTGATAACCTCTGAGTAAATTAATATTTAGAGTGCATGTTCTCACTATGAGATGTAAGAGCATTGTCAATCAGGAGATAACACAACTGCTCAGGACAAAAAACAAAGTGGAAACTTCAAGGCCAAAGGGTAAACAGAAAAAAAACTTATTTTGCAAGTGGGAGGTAGAGTTCTATCTGCAGAGCCAGCCTCTCCATCACAGAGCTCCTCACATAGACAGAACAATGCACAGTAGGTGGTGATACTCCTGATTGTAGAAGGATTCAACTTTCTTCCAGAAGGCACACTGAGACTGAAACATTTGGAAAGATAGATCTTACATGTGATCTAAATAACTGTCATCTATTCATTTATTCATTCAACGAGGATTCATTCATTAAATATGGATTTGATTGCTCATCCTCAAATTCATTCATTCAACTGTGGTACGGTTTAAAAAAAAGAAAAGCACAATGTAGTCCATGAGTTCAAAACGATTATACTAATGTGTGAAAGAATGGCACCTGCACACCAGGCTCTGAAATAAGCCAGAATGTGGCAGGCAATTGAATAGATAAGTGAATGGAGTCTTCCCTGACCTGTGTATGTCAGTTGGTTTACTATTATCCTGCAAATGAAAGCTCACCGGTTTGATTCCCCATCAGGGCACACGTATGGATCTCGATTAGGGCACTTATGAGAGGCAACTGATTGATGTCTCTCTCACACATCAATCTCTTTCTCCCACCCATTCCCTCTCTCTAAAAATAAAATAAATAAAATCTTTTTTTAAAAATGAGCAGAGTCTGATGGAAACATGGGGGAAAGGAGAGACTAATTTCAAATAGGAAGACAGGTAAGATGTCAAGGAAGGGGGAATACTTCACACTGGATTTAAAGTAGGACTTCAAATTGAAGAGATAACAAAAACTATGGGTTTTCAAAGTTTAGGGATTAGGTGTTTGGCCAGTTGCAAGTTAATAATATATGGGTGATGCATAAGAACACAGAACATAGTGCAAACTATATCTAGAACATCTATATGGATTATAGATGAATCATGGAAAGCTACAAATTACAGCACACAGAGTTTGGATTTCTTTTGAGTTTTTTAAAATTTTGCTTTCATCTTTAAGCAAAAAATAATAATAATAATGCCCATCGGTAACATTGCTTGTGATGCCGAATTGAGAAAGAGAGGGCAGAGTTGAAGTAGAAGGGGGAGATGTAAATAATGAGTCAAATATTGATTACATTAAGTTTGAGGCACTTTTGGAATATCTGGTTAGTTATATGAAGAAAATGGTTTCAAACCATAGGACTGGCTTTCAGGGGAGAGGAGAAACTTACAGACATGCATTATGGATTAGGAAATCTTCAGTTTATTACTGGTGAATAAAAACATAGCAAGAGATAAGATTCTCAGCCCTGGCTGGTGTGGCTCAGTGGATTGAGCGCGGGCTGTGAACCAAAGGGTCGCCAGTTCAATTCCCAGTCACGGTACATGCCTGGGTTGCAGGCCAGGTCCCCAGTGGGGACCATGTGAGAGGCAACCACACATTGATGTTTCTTGTCCTCTCTTTCTCCCTCCCTTCCCCTCTCTCTAAAAATAAATAAATAAAATCTTTAAAAAAATAAAAAATAAAAGATTCTCTATGGAGTGCTTGCTAGAAAGAGAGAATAAAAAATACTTCTATAAATGGGTTATAATTGACCAAGACAATATTTGTTGAGATTGATAAAAATTTTATGCATTTTATTATTCAATTGGCATAATAGTTCTATGATGCCTATGTCCATGTCATTAAGAGGATAAAGAAGAAATATACAGAGACCTAGGAAAGGCACCAGGAGAAGAACATCCAAGCAGGAAGAGCTTTCATGGGACAAGAGCTGGTCCATCTTACCACATGACTCATACTGATGCTGTAAAAATAGAAGTGAGGATGATATCTCATTCTGTCTGAGCACTGAGAGTTCATCCAGGACAGAGCAATCATGGCAGAAAACTGAGAAGGCAAATCAGATAGTAAAACATGAACGAATGAGTAGGAGCTGAGTAGCACAGACGTGTGTTTTTATTTTCGTAAATTTGGTAGTGACAAAGTAATGTGTGATAAGAGCACATATTGTCCTTGTTGAAGATAGGAACCTGAAGTGGTTATAGAATTCATAGAAAGTTAATTTTAAAATATAGTGGGCACAATATCTGTATACAGTAATTAATGTTCTTCTAATTACACATTTTTGAAAATTACTTGTCAAAGAGCCTATAGCTATGGAACAGGAAATACCAAGACTTGATCTTAATTTTGACAATAAATATTTCATAATCATTCATCTTTATTTTTAAGATATATACTTTTTCTCTATTTTTGTAAAGTTTTTAAAATATACTTTATCACAGGTCTATGACAGATCTTGACTTCTGCGTGTAAGTTATATTGCTTGGTATTGCTTTCAGCTAAAAACTTTCTCTTTTTATAACCTATTATAAACTTTCCCTCACTTAGCTCCAGACAATCATTCTTGTCCCATTATCTTTTGTGACTGTAAATAACTTGCTTTGTTTATTTTGTTACCTTGACGATATTTATAGATCATGTCACAGAGAGCCTCTCTTGGAGACCTCTCTTTTGTAGACTGTATAAATTTAGTTCCTTACATCTAAACTCCTATGTCTTGCTCTCTAATCCGGGGATATATTTTGTTGACCTTCTGAATTTTTTTCTCAACTCACCTCTATACTTTGTCAGTTATTACAGAGAGAAATTATGGTGGCAAATTAAAGGTTCAAAGTGGTGTCTAGTGAAAATCCAAAATGTAGTTTCTCCAACATTTCAGCTGAAATACTTACATAGATGTAGAAAACAAAGAAGAAAGTACAGTGCAGACAAAGCCTAGGAACACTAAGGCAAGTGGAGAAAAAAATATTACTGATATTTCCAGATTTGGCTTGATGAAGTCCACCAACCTGCCGTCCCAAAAATTAATGAGAATTGTGAAACAAACACTCTCTATATCCTCCCACTGGCTTAGAGATGAGGGTTTATGCCAAACATGAAATGAGACATTCATTATTCCACTTGGCAAATATTGATTTTGAGACTGTCAAAAGACTGCTTAATCCATTCATAAATGTGACCTATAGAAAATGGCAGTATGTCAGGTACATCAGAGAGGCAAAAGATAGCTGCATATTACAAAGTAGAAAGGCAGTCTCAATGAAACTACAGAAATGAATAGTCCTGTAAAAAAAATGTGCTAGATATTGTGAATTGTGTAAGCACTTCTGTTCAGGAAGCAAATAGTGAGGACCAAGCAGTCTGATACAAGGGGATGAGACAGACCCACCCATTTGAGAGTCAGTGACCAGAAGGGGAGTTTGTGAACAGTACTGTGACACAGGAAAAATAAACGTTATCATGATGACAGAGAAGAAAATCTAACTCTGAAAATCTTCAAATTCTGTATATTGTGACCCAAAAGAAAACATACATATTTTTGATAATATGCCAGAGTATGCCCTTTATTCGAAAAATATAAAGCTATGTAAAGAGAAGGCTCTCAAATCAAAGTAGAATTGGGAGAGATACAATGTAACAACCATAAAGTAATGCATGTTGCTTTACTACCAGGTACCAGGACTGGCACACAGTGGGTCTTCATTAAATATTAGCTCCTATGTGCAATTACACAGATTGATAACAAATAATAATAGGGGGTAATATTGAAAACTGCAAAGAAACTTCTATTTCAATAATGGAATTTACACTCAAACTGAAGGTGCTACAATCAGATTCCATATCATTAAACAAATCAGTGGAGGAAAAAGTTAAAAACTTTTCCCGGGATGCAGAGAAAAAGAAAGTTGATGACAATGATGAGAGCAATGGTCGAGCTAGAGAACACTGGACTTTCACCCAGCTGATTTTCCTTCTCCCTGTTCCTCTTAGAGGAGTGGAGGGTGAGTGCACTGGGCGTAGTGCTGGGTGTGATGCACAGCACCAGCCAAAACTACCCAGTCAGAAGCCAGTTGCTGCGGGAGCAGGTATCAGGCAAGCAGGAAATACAATTTTTTCTTCACTTAACTACTACGTGTGTTCCTTACTTAAAAAAAAAAAGGAACAGCCTCTTGGAAAAAAAATTTTCTTAAATAAACCAAAGGAAAGGGAGAGCGTCCAAAGACTCACCAGCGATATGGAAACAAAGGACTCTCAGGAAAAACAAAAGAACCCAAAGACCCTGGGGGTTTGTGTGGAGGAGGTGTCCAGTCAGGAGAAATTTCTAGAACTGGTGAATCCTGTTTCATTAAATGACTTCAAGTGTTATATTGGAGACAGCTCCTCCAGGGGCCTGAAGAGGATCTGATTTCTGGAAAATATGTTATTTATATAAATCCAAATAATTGACTCATGTGTCAGGTTTTGAGCCCACATGAGAGATCTTATTTTGTTACTGAGCATAGTTCATTAAGATGCCTCAGAAAGAGTGTGTTGATCTAAATAAAGATGGATGACCAGCCAGAAAGTTAAAAAGTGAAATGTGAGTTAGTGGAGAGAGCTTGCAGGGCCTCAGCCCTCGCCCCTTGGGAGATCAGAGTGAGGAAAGAGCTCCAGGAGCCATGGGAGCCCACTACTGCCTCAGTAAGCACTTAGATCGTGTTAATTCTTTGCTCACTGAGCAGAATTCTGGATTTCAATGTGCCCTTCCAGGAAGATAATCTGAATCCTGAACTCTGACAGAAAGACTTTGTCAGTCACCTAGACCTCTGTCCCTATCCTGGCGACACCCTCCCCCACATCCCAGGGTTGCACTCCGAGAATTTCAGCTTCCTACTTCGGAGGGTGGGAGCTCGGAGTGAAGGAATTCAGTGGTTCCCCATGGCGATCATTGCAAACTTGATTTATATGGAGATGAAGTCTTTCTCTCACTATCTCCTACTTAGTTCTGCCTTCAGAAGTGAGATGGAAACAGTCTAGCCCCACTTTGATGGGAAGGCCCTTTGCATCCTTCAGCACAATTACTTCATTGTCTTTAGTTCTTTTGAGGTGCAACATTAGCAGTTTCCAAAACAGCTTTGTGACTGGGATAAAGGCTTTTCAGTGTCCTAGTTACTCCCACATAAAACTCCTGTTTTGAATTCTCCCTGTTGCTATAGCTTAGAAAATTCATCCAGATAACTAATCTAAGCATGGCCCTCCTTACAATAAGACTCAAGAAACTGATGAAGGCACCTGCAATTCTAGTATCCAACAGCCATACCACACTGTTCTAGGGGGCCCCAAATCCCAGCTGAAGTAATTCTTGGATTTAATTGCTGTTTTTACATATGTATGGAAACAGCCTCCCTTTGTTTTTTTCCCACAAGTGGTTTTGTGCTTGGTTGCAAAATGCCTCAGCCAACTTCCTGGACAGCAGGAGCCATGAAATATTCACTACCTGGGCATTCCTCCTTGTTTGCTTACTAGGCGCTTAGTGCACCAAACAAACACCCCAAAATAGACCAGGAATGTGAAGTGTAGTGGAATATGGTGGATAATCTCCATGGGAGAAAACACTGACAACTGTAATGAAATAATGTGGACTTAATGTTAGACAAATTTAGAATTAAGACGAAGTCCTTATTGAGATGGGTGGCTATTGATTCATTGTGAGTCTAATAGACACATTATGCCTCTTAAAGCAGTGGAAATGCTGCTGAAATGTTACTGGTTCTGCAGAACAGATCGGAATACGTGAAGGAAAGACTTGCCCTTCACCAAGAATTACTTACTTACTGCCTCCAGTCCTCTCCAGGCTCTGAATGGAATGAGGTTGGCTAAGGACGGAGGCAGAAATATCATTAGGTATCTGTTAAGTGCTTCAAGTAGAGAGTAACCGTTTCCCAACCTGAAACCCAGCTGGGCTTTCTCTGTACAATATTAGATTTCCAGACAAGAAAAGGATCAGTGGAAAATAAATTATCTAACTCATTTTTAGCCATGAACAAGTTTAACAGAAATCGTCTTACAAATCACTTTGAAGACACTGCAACTTAAAAAAAAAAGACTCAGAGCTGCTGGACTGTTAAGAGTTTGTCCCAGCAAAATGTGCCACCTAATTAGGGACCCATGCAGATGGTCCTGCTGAGTCTGCTTGAATCCCTTCAGTGACAGACAGCAACCCCCCTCTTCAGCATGGATCCAAGGAGCCAGTGAGGCTCAATTAGGGACCTAGCACAGAAGACATGATTTAATTCTTAGTTCTGCCATTTACTTCAAGGATGGAGCACAGTGCTTTAGAATTTCAATTATACAAAATAAAAACAGCTCTGATATGGTGGCTCAGTTAGTTGGGCAGCGTCCCACAAAGTGAGGGTTTGTGGGTTTGATTCCTAGTCAGGGCAAAGGCCCCGGTTGAGGGTTTGGTCTTGGTCAGGGTTCTCTCTCATATCAATGTTGCTTCTTTCTCCCTCCCTCCCCTGCTCCCCCCAAACAAACAAACAAACAAACAAATAAATCTTAAAAGGAAAACAGAATAACAACCCAGAGAAAAATACATAAAATAGGAATAACATCCCCCATAGACAAGAAAAATATAGCTGGATTTTGCTTATTCTAAAATGGAACAGAAATATATGTGATATGGTTATTTCATTACTATTCTTTTTGAAGATTAACATTAACGATGAATGAACCATATACCATAAGTATAATTGGTTTCTTTGTAGTTTCTTCCCATTTGCGTTAGTTTTTACTGCGAGCAGTAATGGGGAGCACATACAATCCTTCTCAAAAATAACTGTTCAAAAGTTTGGAGGTAGTTCTTTTTGTCCAGAGTGGATTTATTTTTTGCAGGCAAGTTCATTAAGTTGCTACCAGGGTTCCTCTTCTCAGACACACTGCCCTTCACTCTGTTGCATTCCTCTGTGTATATCATACCTGTTTTCTCAGTGTTTTTCAAACAAGTGTGGGGTAGAAGTGAGCATAACACTCCCAGTACCACTGAGTGCTCCTGAATAACAACAAAATAATTCAGAACCAGGATGGCTCAGTTACCTGTGCCTTTGTTAAAATAATGTTTTGTTTGATTTTTGCATATGGGTGTCCATTCAAACCCTCCTTTTACTGAGGGTTTTTTATTTTGTAACTTATTTACTTCACCAAATGAATGGTTGAACGTTTAAGACTGGAAATCACTACTTTGAAATCCTAATGGCTCTTGACATAGTTCTGGGCTCAGAGTAGGTCCTCAAGGAGATTATATGTTCAATTGAGTCCAATTAAACTGTACTTGAAACTTCAACAGATAGAAGCTTAACTAATGTCCCAGCAGCCTCTGAGAATCATTTATTTGAATATTCTTCTCACACAAGGTAAGAAAATTATAATCACAGGAAAGAAAAAATGAGTCTGGGAAAGATCACCTGCCTCCAGTGCAGTTAACCTGTCTTCAACAGAAGCCTGCATTGTGAGGATTCAGTGTCCACGTGTGCAAATTACACAATAGCACTCCCACTGCATCACGTGGAGGCTTAGGACAGGCTAGCCTCTTTAAGAAAATGTGTACACTTCGATCAGAACCTGCTAATGTAACAAATGATTATTCCCTTTAAAAAGTTCACTTTGCAAAGGGTCCCTTAACAGCAATCCAGTCTCCCAGTACTTTCACTAGTTTCCAGATCATTAACCATTTGAGTGAGAGGCCAACTGTGAGGAATGGGGATTAGGGGAAGGGAAACCTAAAGCTAAAGGGTTCAGAGCCACTCCTAATTGAAGGTCAAGCAGGAAAATATCGAGCATCTGGCAATGAAGATTTGAGTCAGAGCAAGCAGGGTCTTCAGTTGCACAGGCTGTGTCTCCCCAGCACACAGCAGGAGGCAGGGTTGTATGGGAGTAGGTGCCCAGGGCCCCTTCCCACTGTGCAGGGCTCATGCTCAGAAGTTACCACGAACAGGGTGTCTGGGACCCTCCAACAGCCTGTTTGTATCCTGGCCCATCCTTCCCACCAAGGAAAGTTCCTTTGCGATATCCTCTGTGTGTGTTACATGACTTAAAGCTTTCATTCTCACAATTTTTCTTTCCTTCTTCCCTTTTTAAATTTCCCTCTTAGCATTCCTGAGTCAATGCATTTCAAAGTGTGAGGATTTTTTCTTTTTTTTTAAAGCTGTTTTAGGAAAAGAACCAACTCTCTGGTAGCAGAAGATTTGACACTTTCATTAGATCAGGGGAGCATTTTTTTAAAGCTTGAAAACTTTCTTGCCCCACTGCTTAAATTTGGAGGAAGCGTCCCATAGAGGAGAGTGTGGTTAGGTCAGCTCTAATACATCCAAGAAATAACTCCGGCTCCCCTAGCGGTGCTCAGTGATGGGAAAGCCCCTAGGATTTCCACTTCGGTGCAGCCCAAGCTGCCTGGTGCAGCTGAGGGAACACGTGACTTTCTGAGGCAAAGGTCAGGCTGGATTCTCCGATCGCAATTTCCAGAT
Organism: Carollia perspicillata; assembly: GCA_004027735.1. Classification (NCBI taxonomy): domain Eukaryota; kingdom Metazoa; phylum Chordata; class Mammalia; order Chiroptera; family Phyllostomidae; genus Carollia; species Carollia perspicillata. Next base: position 128,286 of record PVKM010000084.1, on the reverse strand, counting down.
TAATAAGCACCCCAGGGAGCTCCGGGGGGGAGGATTTTGGACATATGAAAGTTTTCTTCAAGTGGGAAACCAGGACTCTCAGAGGAAGGCATCTCCCACTCCAAGCTGTCTGTATAAGAGAAAGGCCTGTCACTTCCAGTTGATGACACGCTGCTTTGGAGGAAGAATCGGCACTAGAAAGTGTTTACATTTTCCGTTTAAAACGCTTGATTTTACAAAATGACCAAAATCTGCATGCTGCTCTCTCCAGGTCTGTACTTACAAAAAGAAAAAAAATCCACCCTATATGCAAAGTGGCCAAATTGGAGTTTTCTTTGTCATTTCCCTCTCTAAAAAAAAAATTAGTTCTTTAAAAGTAACCAAAGTTATACTTGTGCATGGTTTACAGATCCTAATAAGCCCAGAAGGCCTAGAATAGAAATCAAAACTTAAAAATGTACATTTTGAAGAGGACTTTGGGAATCAACAACACTAGCTGTGGCTTTATTTTTCCGTGAAGCTGTTTATGAAGGGAACTGTCAATCAGGCAGGGCAGGTTCCACCTCACCCTTCACAGGAGCACAGGCCACAGCTGAATGGTCTGATTTTAATGTAAACGATTCATTAGCACTTCTAAGTAACTGGTGGATGAAATATGCACTTTAATTTGAATGAAAAGTGAGACATTTTGAATGGAAAATAAGAAAATTTTACTGTGATGTACACAGTATGCGAAATCTTGATTACTAATTTGCAGATGGAAAATAATTCAGGTGTTTTTTCCTGATTTTATTTAAAAATAATCTCTTAAAGACACTTTTCAAGCGCTTTGAATGTGCAAAGCACATTTTTCAGTGATATTGCCTTAGACAGCAACCTGTGTCCGGTCACTGTCAACTTGTACATCCACTTGTGCACGTGCATACTTGGATATCTATTGCCTGTGATTACGTAAGAATTGGGTATGAATGGGCCTTTCATATAAGGAGAGCATTTGGTCACCTTTACGAAGGACTTGAGAATATTAGGAACAGACTCTTACCTTCAAATGTCTACTTTACGTGGTCATTATGTAACGATGTCTTGCGATTTATATACTTACAATGTATTTGAGCTGAGAGGGATTTTCAGAGATGGTCTATTTACATTCCCTCATTTTAAACATTAAAACCCTCAAATCTAGAGACTGAGTGACTTGACCAACTTCATGATCTATCTTGTTAGTAGTAGGATCGGGAGGTTGAACCCAGTATCTTGATTTCCAGTCTTGTGATTACTAGACTGTTTTGCTTCTTCTTCCTAAAATCTACTTTTAAGATCTGAGTTTTCCTAAAACAAGTTAGGTTTAGGCAGCAGCCCAGCTTCTTCTCCCTTCCGTACGTTCCTAGATGTGGGCTTGCTATCACAGGCTGCCAGCGGCCAAGGATGGGCCGGAAGTTGCAAGAGGCCCCACTTGGAAAAGCAGGGGTGAAAAGACACCCAGACCAATTGAATTGCAGCTTCTAAGTACATTGTTGTAGAGCAACTGCAGCAATGAAAAAATATTAAATCACACCACCGTGGCTCTGTTAATAATGAGGATTCTCTGATGGTACCCTTTCTTTTCTGATCATCCTTCTCCTATGCCTGACTCCTCAGTCCCCAGGCAGGGGGGAAATGCTATAATGAACAAGAACAGCAAGGTCCAGAAGCCATTTCCATACGCAGCCAGGTCTTGTGTGGAAGTGAGTTTCCTGCTCACTGAAGGGTAGTCCAGGGGGAGATGACACAGGCAGACCCCAGAAGCTTTGCATCGACCAGCTGTATAAGTGCTTACATTTTCCTCTTTTTCTGATAATGTAAACATCCCCCAACTCCCATCTAATTGTATTAAGTGCATTATAATTGTGGTATTTAATACAAGTACTTCTTTTGACATTTAATAAAAATATTATATGCCTCGTCAATGTGAATGGAGCATGGACCAACTGATTTTTGATGGATCAGAAGTTGATTGATCAGAGACAGAATGATAACCTGGCTGACGAATGCACTGGATGTGTCCAGAGGGCTAAAGTCTAAAAAAAGCAAGGAGGACTGAGGAACTGAGCTGGAAAATAGAAAAAGAAAAATACCAGAGGGGATTTAAATAAATTGGACAGGAGAGAGCTTTTGCCTCCATTAATATGCACCTCACTAACCTTCTCATTTCACCAAGGAGGAAACTCGGCAGGAAGGAGAAGTGATAGGGACCGACTATGGGTATTATTAAAGTGGGGAGGAACGAGGCTGCAAGTGTGGGTAATGTGCATGGTGCCTGTGCCAAGGAGTTAGCCTACACAGGAAGATGGCCGTGTGAATAAATAACTCAAAGGAAGGTAAAGTTCGCCAATGCGGGGAGGAGGCCATTGACTTTGATGAAACGGAAAGTGTCCCCATGGAGGAAAATATATTTGACTAAGGGCATGCACACTGAGAGAAACTAAAGGAAAGTTAGTCCAGACATTGCCCTTGGAAAAAGTGGTGACATGATGCGCATCTGGCTCTGGGGAAGATACTGCATCTACCCTCTCATTGAACCCTCACCTACGAGTACTTGAGGTAAGGATTGATACCACATGTGTCAATGAGGAGGCAGAGGTCCACAGATGTCAGAAGCACACCCAGGACCATCATGGAGGGAGAGAATTTAAACTTAGTTTGTAGTCTTTCAATTATGCCTCGGGGCTCCTAATTCTTTTCTACGTGATATTAAAAACATGGAAAAAATGCAAATTTCCTGAGGTTTTCTACTGTACGCTATGGCATAGCCATAGAGTAGAAATCACCTGACAGGGGTATGTTTCTTCAGGTACCTGGCCCAGAACTTGGAGGAGAAACCAGCAGCACTGTATTCCCAGGACCTCTCTACTCACTAGAGCACAATCCTCTCCAGGAGGCTGGCACTGATTCATGTACTTGAGAAGGGCTCCCACTTCTTCAGCCAATAGAACATCTATTTATATATATTTTTGCACTGATACACTTTTTGATTTTTTTTAGTTTCCAGAGGTTTCTTTTTTAAAATATTTTAAAATTTATTGTTCAATTACAGTTGCCCTGTCTTTTTCCCCCTTGCTTACCCCAACTGTGGCCCCCCCCACAGTCAATCCCCCCACATTGCCCATGCCCATGAGTCCTCTACTCTTGTTCCTTTGCTAGCCCCTCCCTTTTCTTTCCTCTGTTACTCCCCTCCCCACTCCCCCTGGTCACTGACAGTTTGTTCTTTATTTCCAAGTCTCTGCTTCAGTTTTGTTCATTTGTTTGTTTTGTTGACTAGGTTCCACTTATAGGTGAGATCATATAGTATTTGTCTTTCACCACCTGGCTCATTTCACTTATCATAATACTCTCCAGTTCCATCCATGCTGTTGTGAAGGGTAGGAACTCCTTTCTTTCTGCTATGTAGTATTCCTTTGTGTAAATGTACCACCGCTTTTGATTCACTCATTTACTGATGGGCACTTAGGCTGTTTCCAACACTTGGCTATTGTAAATAATGCTGCTTTGAACATTTGGATGCATAGGTTCTTTGAATTGGTGGTTCAGGATTCTTAGGGTATAATACCAGCAGTGGGATCATTGGATTGAAAGGCAGTTCCATCTTTAGTTTTTTGAGGAAATTCCATGCTGTTTTCCATAGTGGCTGCACTAGTTTGCATTCCCACCAACAGTGCACTAGGGATCCATTTTCTCCACATCCTCACCATCACTTGTTTGTTGATTTATTAATGATGGCCATTCTGATCGTGTGAAGTGGTATCTCACTGTGGTTTTAATTTGCTTCTCTCTGATGGCTAGTGATGCTGAGCATCCTTTCATATGTTGATGAGCCCTCTGTATGTCCTCCTTGGAGAAGCGTCTGTTCAGGTCCTTTGCCCATTTTTTAATTGGATTGTTTGTCTTCCTGGTGTGGAGTCAAGTGAGCTCTCTATATATTTTGGAGATCAAGCCCTTGTCCTAGGTATCATTGGCAAATATGTTTTCCCATTCAATTTGTTCCCTTTCCATTTTGTTGATATTTTCTTTAGATATGCAGAAGGTTTTTAGTTTGATGTAGTCCCATCTGTTTATTCTTCCCTTTATATCCCCTGCCCTAAAAAATTTACTTTTCAACTATTCAATACACTTGTGCTTCTGAAACAGTCTACTTTTTCACTTTATCTCCTACTTTGTTCCAAATTAAAATGCAATATATTCAAAAGCAATATATCCTGTCGGTGTACTAAGGAAAGATGGTGCTCTATAATTCCCTAGAAACTTAAAGTTTAGAAATCCCAGGATAATTGATTTCAAATTTGAGTTGTCAAAATTGTCAGCGATGAGACTGAAAAGCAAAAGAAAATATTCAAGCAGTTACCAAGCGTATTCAGCCTCGAGGTGGTCAAATTCCATTCCATTCAGTAGTCATATTTCATTTGTTATTACCTTGTTAATAGAGACAGAGTGATAATTACTGAATTTAAAAAATGCATATAGCCTTGGCTGGTGTGGCTCAGATGGTTGGAGCATCATCCTATACACCCAAATTTTTCAGGTATGATTCTCTGTCGGTCAGGGCACATATGCAGGTTGTGGGTTCAGTTCCCCAATTGGGGTGCATATGGAAGGCAACCAATCAATGTTTCTCTCTCACATCAATGTTTCTCTCTCACATCAATGTTTCTCTCTCTTTCTTTCCCACTTTCTCTCTCTACCTCTACAATCAATAAACGTATTTTAAAAAATAAAAATAAAAAGTGGTTACAGACTAGGGTGAACAGTACCTAATCCATGTGATCCCCATAATTTCTCTATTGTCTGCTCCCTGCCTCCTTCCTGACAGCATTATTCAGTGTGGCACCTTGGGGGAATTTTCCGTAGACCTTTCCTAATAGACAGATTTTGGCATTTAAATGTTGCAGTCGAATTAAGGCTTTGAAAAATTGCAATTGCCTTAGTTATAAGAACACTAAGAATGGAACTTTTGCCTTTTGATAAGAGAAAAAAACAATTTCTAAACTGGAAAGAAATTATTTCTTTCAAAATGGCATAATTTTCAATTCTATAGGCTCATAACTATAATACTTGATGTAATTTTTAAATTAATGAGACTGATTTTTATAAGTATTATAAAATTAAAACTCATTCACTCGGGTGAACATTATCCTTTAAAGTAGTCCCCACACAGCACTATTGAGTTATAGCTATTCACGAGGCGCTCGATTATTTCAGCAACTCCCCCTTTGTGCTTATCTCCAGATCCAGCTCACAAATGTCAGGAAGCATAAACCTTATGAATGTACTGTGTTTCAAATTGTTAATTACTGTATCTAATGATTATAATCTAAACAATGTACATCATACTTTATGGAAATTCCCGAAGAGAATATCTAAGGTTTTTTTCAGCAAAACATCATCTTTGGTCTAAGTATGTAGTACCATGGGCCCTTCGGTACCCATTAAGAGCATCTTAGGTAAAGTGTTTCATAAAACATTTCAGAGGAAGGGGACCCAAAGAAACCCTGAAATTTAAGACCAAATTTATATTCTTTAGCTCCTGAAAAAGTGGAGCATTCCTGAAGATAGTCTTATCCCTAGACTTCGAGGTTCAAAGCTCTCTGGAAAACTCCATGGGCCCCTGTGAGTCTCCATCACTGTGCTGTCTGGCCTTTCCCAGATCTGGCCTGTAAGGGAGGCGGGTGTCTGGTCACCTGCAGCATGAGGGAACTCTCCTGCCTATGGCTCCTCCCACTGCCCCTCCAGAAGGATCGTGTGGCTTCCCAAAATCCTCATTTGGAAAAAGGAAAAATAACTTCCCCTGGGATACACAATTTCAACATTTGTTTAAAACTCAGTCGCATTACTTGAAACCATTAATAGTGACTTGTCTCAAGAGTTGTAGTGGAATTAAATTCATTTTCCAAGATAAATGTGACTTTGATCATATATTTATACTCAGAGACAACATATGCCAGAATATGAGTGCAGCAGGAACCAATGAAGACAATCTGTGCCACTCTTCTGTCTAGAATGCCCTACCCAGCATCCCCTTCAAAGCTCTACTCCACTTGTCTCTCCGGTCAGAGCTTCCTTGGACCACCTCTTTCATATCTGTTACACTCATTTCACAATCGCCCATTTACTTATTTGTAACTTCTGCCATGTTGTCAGCTAAACTGTCTACTTAAAACATTCAATATTTCTTTATTTCTTCATTTGTTCATCTTATCCCTCTGAATCCCTTTATTAGAATGTATGATTATTTAAAGCACAAATAATACCTAGCCCTCCCCTATATTCTCTGTACCATAATAGGTTTAATATTACTTCTTCATTGATTATTTTGATGAGGATTCCTTGCATGGACTTGCTTATCTTATAGGTATAAAACTCCCATTTCTGAAAGCACTTAATTTTTATTAATACCCTCTCTCTCTTTTAAAAAATCTTACCTTCTCTTTGGACACTTAAAATTTTGGAGAAAATCTCTCTTTTGAAGAGAAAGGGAGAAGCCTTAGCTCTTGAATTTCCCATTTAGTTTGCACTTGATGCACTGAAATATGACAGCTGAGACCTTAAGTCTTTAAGGAAGGTTAAAGAACAGCAGAGTAAGTCTGTGAGACAAGAGCATTCTGCTAAGAATATTGACGAGGAAGTACCAGAGGGGCTCATATTATTTCACAATTCTTTCTATGGCAATTCCCTATGACATATGTAATTGGTGTGTTAAAGTCTCAGAAGTCCTAGAATCATAAACGTACAGATTCATTATGTAGCAAATTCAGGGACCAAACGACAAGTTGAAATTGAACAGATCTAATCCTAACTCTTGTACCTAATTTTTATTTCCGTTTAGTTTCTATTCACTTTTTTTAATTGTTGTTCTATTACAGTTGTCCCAATTTTCCCCCATTGCTCTCCCCTGCCCTGCCCACCCACCCTCCCCACTTCCACAGTCAATCCCCACCCTGTTGTCCGTGCATGTCTGTCCTTTATACATGTTCCTTGATTAGAACTTTCTCCTTCTTTTTCCCATTTTCCCCCACCCACTTTGGTCATGGTCAATCTGTTCTTTGTTTCCATGTCTCTGGTTCTGTTTTGCTCATTTGTTTTGTTCATTAGGTTCTTCTTATAGGTGAGATCTATAGTATTTGCCTTTCACTGACTAGCTTATTTCACTTAACATAATACTCTGCAGTTCCAGCCATGCTGTCACAAAGGGTAGGAGCTCCTTCTTTCTTTCTGATGTATAGTATTCCATTGTGTAAATGTACCAGTTTTTTGATCCCCTCATTTAATGATGGACACTTAGGTTGCTTCCAGAATTTGGCTATTATAAATTGTGCCGCTACGAACATTTTTAGTGTTTTGAGGGAATTCCATACTATTTTCCACAGTAGCTGCACCAGTCTGCATTCCCACCAACAGTGTACTAGGGTTCCCTTTTCTTCAGTTCCTCGCCAGCACTTGTTTGTTGATTTGTTTATGATGGCCATTCCGACCAGTGTGAAGTGATATCTCGCTATGGTTTTAATTTGCTTCTCTCTGATGGCTAGTGATGTTGAGCATTCTTTCATATGTCTGTGGGCCCTCTGCAAGTCTTCTTTGGAGTATTGTCTGTTTAGGTCGTTTGCCCATTTTTTTAATTGGATTGTTTGTCTTCCTGGTGTTGAGTTGTATGAGTTCTTTATATATTTTGGAGATCAAACCCTTGTCCTAGGTGTCATTGGCAAATATGTTTTCCCATATGGCTGGTTCTCTTTTAATTTCACTTATGTTTTCTTTAGCCATGCAGAAATTTTTTAAGTACTTATCTGAAAGCAAGTATCACCAGATTGGATTAAAAACTAATTTCAAAATGTAGGTTGGTCACAAGTTACACAATATGACTGCTGTGAAAATCAATACTCATTTACATTAACAAAATATTGCCTAATCAAACTTTCCTGTATGCTACACTCATCAACTTACACCTGGAGTACAATGTTCAGTTCTGGATAAACTGATTAGGAGTTATTGATACATTAAGCAAATTCACAGAGGAATGACTAAAATAAGAAACTTCAAAACCAAGTTACACGATTAAGACTTACAGGAGGTAAGAATGTCAATATAAAATAAAGCAAAGACAAATGAGATAAAGAGGACTTCTTCAAATATTTGAAACACTAATATGTGGACAGAGCACTGTTGGTGCCATTAGATCTATTGTTAATCGGTGTATATTAAGAGAAGATTCAACCAAGGAGCTGTTGTCCAACAAAGTGAGCTGTGCACATGAGAGCAGATGACTCAGGACTGGGAAGCCCCTGTCTTGGAGCTGTGCCCACAGGTATTGAAGAAGCCTCTGTTAAGGATCCTAAGGAAAGATTCTAACTTTGCAGACAAGGTCACCATTAAGGTTTTTCTCTGCATTTGAGATATAGGTGCAGCAATAAGAGAATCAGAAAAGGCACTTCGCTTGCAAGAATAAAACTCAGAGTTATCACTAAAATAGCTAATGCTTTGGAGACAGCGGACCTCCTGGGCCACTAAGATCATTGTGAAGGAGGCTTTTACAGTGGACTAGTGCGGGGTTAATGCCTGTTTCTTCCCTTGTTCACATGCTGTGCTAAGCAGATGCCATTAGGGTCAGGGAGATAAAGTGGACTTTCCCACATTTCTTTTTATTTTAGAAAAGTTATCAAATTTAACTACCACCTGACTTTTATTTTCCTGCATGAAAGGGTACCAGATATGATAAGCATCCGATAAGTGAAAAGGCACTTTCAGCCTCATTGTTTCTTTTGGTTAACAAAGCCTCGTAAAAGCAGATGAATAGCCCAGGCCAACTTCTTTCTATGATCAGCCAAAGATTAACACTATGTGCCTTATCAGCTGAAAAGGAAATTCTTCATTTTTATCAGAGAATAGACTGCAGTTGCTTACTTTGAAATAAAAATCGATGGCTCCATTTGGCAATTTTTAATTTTTTATTGAAGCAAAGATAAACAACTAGATCTCCCAATTATGTCCCTCCCATATAAATCCTGAGTTAAACAATGAATGCCAACTCTTGGCTAACAAACTGAATGAAGAGGGAAGTGTAGATTCTATATTAGCTTTCAAGAATTTTAATGAGATCATAAAACTAAATTCCCTCATTATAATCTATTCAAGTGAGTCATAAAAAGTTTGTACGCAAAGTTTATACCCAAAGTTTTACCTAATATAAAGCACTTTAGTAGTTCATTTGTGCTTTTCCTCAGGCCTTAGCCTATTGTATTTTCTGCAGTTTCCCTGGATCCTATCTTCCCTACCCCTCAGTTCACAGTAATCCCTTGTCCTTTTAATTTTTATGTTTTTGTACTAGTCATTTGGGAAGCTTATATTATATTCACCTGACATTTAACTCTGACATGGGCCTGTCCTATTTGCTTGAATGGATTATGATATTTTCAAAACTGGATCCTTTGTTATCTGAGTGTACTGTTTTGCCCCTGGAGGTGTTCTATGAGTGAGCAAATGGTACTAAAAGGAGTGAACACTGTTTCAGAATTTGTAAACCAAGGTCATGAGAGATCGGAGTTAGAACCCAGGTTGCCTGCCTCACGAGGCCAGATTTTTTCTTATTCATCCCCTGTATCTATTGCAGCTCACTCCAAAATATCGGTCCCTTTGGAGAAGGGTCAAAAGCTATTTAACCTATATAATGCTTTAATTTTTGTTTATCTCATCCTTATTCTTTGCTTTTTAAAGGGGGTGGTGGGAAGAATTCATTTATCTCCTGGGGAAAAATTAATGATGGGATTTCAGGTGTGATAGTTACTGGGGACATGATATTGATCAAATAGAACATCTTTCAAATGTTGTAAGTGCATAAAATAGACACAGCTGTTGACTCTACTGGGATGGTGATAATGCTACAGTCCAAGCAGGAGGGGCTCCTCTGGCCTGAGGCCATCCATACTTGAAGATAAAATTTATGCCACCCGTATGTCATGTTCACCATTATTTCTCCCAAACGTGACAGATATATTCTGAATCTCTATCCCCTGCATTTGTCATTATCAAAAGCCATATAGTGAAAAAGAATCTACATATATATAAGAAAAAATTCAATCAAATTTTCTATATATCCATTCAGTAGTACTAACACAATAGTTATAATTCTAATTACTAAATCTAAATTAATGATGTTGAAATGTATAGTAACTATGAAAATGCTCCTAATTATTTTCTGTTTAATCACTCTCTGTGGTTTTGCAAACACAACTTGTGTCTGAGCTCTCCATTCAACAATGTGAGAGAAACAAGAATGAATGCCAAGGGAGTGTGAGAAAATGTGCAGCCTCTAAGAAAATGATAAATGTGGGAACATCTCAGAGCAATAAAACATATGAGACAGATGAAAGAGAAAGGTAACATATAATTCCACATATAATTGTTTATATGTGTAATAAAATCAGAGTAATTTACACATAGGTAACCACAAACTAAAACAATTAGGGAAAATTAATAAAATATCTCTTTGAAAACAAGAGTCACAGCTGTTACTACTATTCAATTTCAATCCAATTTCATCCTATAATTATTTACTTAAATATTAGTAGTTAATGGCAGTAATAACAATTATAGCTATAATAATGCTTATAACAATAATAATTATAGTTATAATATTGATAGCTGACTTATTTTAGCTTACTATGTGATGGGCACTTACCTAAGTGCTTTAAATCTATTAAAAGAGTCATCTGTTTACAACCAGACAACATACTAAATACTTTTAGTAGGCCCTATTCACAAATAAGGAAATTGAGGCGGAGAGGGTTAAGTGGCTTTGTCTATGATCACACAACTATCCAAACTCATGGCCCACACACACTATATAACATTGCCTCTTTCATCAACCCCAAATTTCCCCTTTCTTTTTTAACTTTTTAACTTCTATATTTATTTCTAGTATTTTTATTATGTATATCTGTTGCATGTATACCTAACATTTTATGTCTGTTTATATCCTGATAGTCAAAAAGAATTGAAGAAAATTTAAAAAACCAGCTTACAGTGAACTTAGAACTTTGAGTATAGTCAGATATTAAGCAATTATAATACAAATGGCCTGGTTTCATCTAAGACTAATCGTAAAATAGTCAAGTGTTCTTCTGAGAACCATTTTTGTATGCATGAGCTCTTGCCAGCTCGATTGCCAGAAATGAACCTACCTCACTTATTTCCCATGTTTCTGCAGCATGAAGACCAGGATCCGGCTTCCTGTGTGGTTTTGTGACTGCTTGTTTTTATAATGGCCCTCCTAAATTGTCATTCTCTTGGATGCAACTCTGCTTCAGTAATTACTCCTGGGCTACCAATACCTTAATCCACCCAATAGGGCTAGAATGACCCGATCCTTTCATTATTCCAGAAACTTTTGGTATAATCTTGCTAAGGAAAGCAGGTAAGACATAGAGAGCTATTGGTAATTGAGATGGCAATATTTGGACTTTCCAAGGCTGCCTTTCTATCCAATATTTCATTCTATGTAAACTCACCTACACCCATCAGAAATGCCCCATATCTTTCATGTTGTATACTGCAGGGACAATTGACATAACATTGCAAAGAAAATGTTTCTTCTTTACTCTTGTTCAAGACCCATCTTTCACCTTTTCTTGTCCTTTTATTACTTCTGCTGATGGTGAACAGTAAAAACTCCCACTTTCATGGGTTACTGTATTGGCTGAGAATCTTCATTAGGAGGATTAAATTACATCAAAATATAATGGACTAGTCTATTATATTCAGTATGTTATAAATTCATCAGTTTTATAATACATCACATTATTGGTTCAGTTAAGCTTGTTTTTTGACTCTTCTTCCATGTGAGGTAAAGCTCATGAATTTCTGAAGCCTGGAAGGATTGGTTGGATGGACAAAGACGTCAACTCTATTTTTCCTGCTCAAGCAAGAAAGAACTCACATGCACTGATCAGGCACAGAAAAGAAAGAGATCTTAATTTTTTGTTGAGGAGTATATAACAAGGGCTATTTACAAAATTGAGCAGATTTGAATGAGCCCAACAAGGAATGGTAAAGTTAGTGACAACAAGGGAGCCATTATAAGTAGAGAATGCTCTTATGAACTCAGTGAAACCCCAGGTGGAGGTGTTCACTCCACAGAAGACAGAAACTCAGCCACTGCTATACAAGCACCCATGAGCATGGGAGAGAACTGAGAAAATACATACACAAATTCTTCCTTCTCTCTCCTGATCTTTTGCCGTTACATCTGCTTTACTGAACCCAACCAGAAGCAAAGGACAAAGGCTGGGTGATGAAGTCTGTAAGGATCAGCACTGAGAGAAGGCAGGAGAGTGGATCTAGAGACCCAGGAGAGGATGTCCACAAAAACACACAGCATAGTGTGACCAGTAGATACTTCATAATATAGAGGAAGTGTAGATCGATGCAGACAGAGCTTCCTGTCCCCAAACAGAATTAAAAACCACTGAGGCATGACTCTGCTAAGAAACATTCTTGAAATAAAAAGCAATAATGTATCTTAAAGGTAAATTCTATTATACATTCAAATTCAATTTGCTGAAGAGGATAAAGAAGCTTATAAATTTTAATTTTAGTTATTATTATTTTTAAAATCAAGTTTTGCAAAAGGATCTTAGATTTAATAGCACATTCTTGCAAAAGAACAAAAAAGAGAGCCCAAACTGAAGTGGGTATGGTGACTCCAACAGAAAATCTCTGCTAGAGGCTCTTATTGGGCATGGATTTTAGTTCAAAGCATCCTGGAAAACTAGAGATATTATGTTATTGATCTCATATTGTAATAATAAAATTAGTTGGTCATGAGAAACATACTTTTATGATTTTTAATCAGGAGCAAGATCAGAGCAATAACTTAGAAGAGCAACTGGGTAGCCCTGTTTCAGATTAATTAAAGTAGAAGGAATAGCAGGAATGAAGTGCGTTTGCCCAAGGAGGGGTTAGGTGGTGTAATATCCGTGATAGACTTGATCTACAATAGTGTCAGGGGCAAGGGAAAAGGAGAAGTGCTAGGTTAACTGATGTGTTGAATATAGATGGGACTTAGTGATTTAGTAGAATTAGAGGTTGATAGAGAGGAGAAAGTGTGCAAAACACTTAGGAAGTAGGATAAAGAAGATGATATAATGAAGAGAAGAGATAATTCTCTGCAATATAAAAGAGATAAACTCATCTAGAGAAGTCAGCAGTTTAAGCCATGCTCATCCATTTCCATTTTATGGTATTGATGTACAGAGCTAGGGAAGAATTTTTAGACAGATAACTAAAATAGGTTTTCTGTGATGCCAGAAACCAATAGGTGCATTCTCCCTCCTCCTCCTGTCCTCCAAATTCCTCAAGAAAGTACTCTAGGGTATGTCAAGAATTAAATGCACACAAGGAGATGTACAGTGTGAAATCATTGTAGAATAAAGCAGGCATTTTACATGGCTCAGGGTTAAGGAGTTAAACTGGTGGTGGAAGTCTGAACACATTCGGGTTTTTTAAACTACCAACAAAAATTCGTTGATTGAGATCAGTCTAGCAGCAACGTTTTATATTTTCAAGAGATGTCAAAATACCAGTAACAAGTCTGCTATGTTAAATAAATATTTGCTATGTGCTAGGCAGAGTGTCATGAGCTGGGGATAGTAATGAATAAGAAAAATAAAATTTCTGTCCGTGTGGATTTGGAACTGCATAAATACAATTTACTTTCACAAGTGTCTCAGCTCTAGAGAGCCAAAAGTTACTGATGAGTGCATGAGGTGAAAAGAATGAAGTAGTCTGGTAAGTTCTCCCTCTGGTTAAGGCTTGAAGGGAAGCAAATAAAATAACATTCATGAGACTCCTTCAAAGTCTGGCCTATTGGACCTTAGAAGAAATACAAAAAAGAACTGGGAGAGAAGCTTTAACCAGGAATGTACACTGTACTCTGAACTATATGAAAACTGAGACAACATATATCTTGTTTTTTGTGCCTAATAACTTGTAGGTTCTGAGTAAACATTTACCTTTGAATAAAATTAGGAACAAGTATGTCTCTGAAATAATAAGCAGTTAAAATATTTTGAAAAAAAAAAAGAATTAATAAAAGGTGGCTTTTTTTACTCAATATTTAAATAACAATGTGGTATTTTTATAAGAATTGATAGAAAGATTAATGGACCTAATGTAATCCTGTATATATATATATATATATATATATATGTGTGTATATATATATATACACATATATATATACAGACACATATATAGACACACACACAAATACACATATATGAAATACATACTTGATAAAAGAAGCATCACAATACTTATTACCTAACACATTATTTAGAAGAATAATCAAGTTATCATCTCATCTTCTACCAATACTAATGGATTTTAAGATAAATTAAATAGTTCAACTTAAAAATCCCATAAAAGAGAGAGAAAAAAATAGAAGTGAATATTAACGTGCCAGTTCTTAATGGTTCACATTAACCCAAGGCCCTTGCGAAATAAGCCTGACTTTCACAAATTACTTTTTACTATTTCAACTTTGCCTCTGGCTTATAGCATTAGAAATAAGTGATCTGAAAGAGTTATGACCACTAGAGGGAAAAGGCATAAAATGTTCTAAGATGTCCAAAACATTAGATTCCTTTTGTCTAAGCCAGTCAAGAACTCTAAATGATTTGTGGTGAGTTTTGAGAATCATATGGACCATCAAATTTCCCCTGAAACAGAGAGACCAAATTTAGAGCTTGAGTCAAGTTCATTTGGAATATGGCTTATTCGTCTTGTTTTATTGAGAAATATTTTCACTACTTTATTTCCCTGAAAACTTTCTTGAATTCCTTTAAAAATCACTTAAAAATGAATATACTACTGATTGACTTATTAAAAATTACTGAACTACTACCATGTGCAAAGTTCTGGAGTTAATGAAAAAACAATAGCTAAAGCATCTAAAAATTTCTTTCACAAAGGAAATTAAAATCCAGGGAGAGTTTTTCATCTCTGACACTGTTCAGGTAATCACTGACATCTCCTGGCATAGCTGGAATTATAGAGAGAACACAGCTTCCAAATCAAGGTTTCTTTCAATATTTAGCTTTAGGAATAGTCTCATGGCATCTGAAACAGATAACTCAGATGTACCGAAAGCTCACATTTACACACTTGAAATTGCCTTCTTCCATGGCAAAATCCCCTAAAGCTGCTCATTTGTGAAGTTATCTATTTCACTAAAATAATCTCAGTATTTATTAATATCTTACATCTTTATTGACATTATGCCCACATTAAGCTTTTTTTTCCAGCAGCAGAGCTCATTTTAATAACAATGAAAAAAATGTTACTCAGTCTACACATTTCTGGGCATATTCTTGACTTAACTTCTTGATTCACCTAGTCTGCATTATAATTGTTGACCAAAGTAATAATAAGGTATTGTGTTTCAACTCTGTGTATATGCTGTCCACTGACCAACCACTCATTTGTCTAATCAATACAGTCTTCCATTTTCCAGTCCTTTATATATTTACTACTTGTAAACAACCAAATCAGTATTATACCTTTTAAACTAAGTTATCATTTTTTACTTTTCAAAAATATAATCTAGTCACCAGAAGAGATGGTAAAACAAGATTACAATGACTATGCATTAAGGGAAAAAGAAAAAATAGAGGTACTGAAAATTGGAGATTCATTTTTTTTAGTAATATTCATCCTGACATTTTTTCCTTTTTTTCTTTACTAAAGATTATTTCTTTTAAATTTCTTGATAAATGTGACTATAGGAGTAAATGTCATATTTATACTAAGCATTTTCCAGGTAAATTCATAATAATGTTCTGCTGGGGAGAAAGGTGAGGTGAGATAGCTGAAGAGGAGATACATAATATAAGGATTTCCCAAGGGCCCATGGTAATGTCTAATGAGTTTTGGATTTTAAAGACAATGAGTATGAAAGTTCTTACCTACATACTCTTAGAAAGAAAGAAAATTCATAAAGATATTTGTAGTTAAAGGCACATACAAAAAATACTGAAATGGTTGCTGCTATAAGTAAACACTATTCAGTAAATATTACCTCCAATACGCACATGGATTTTTCATTTCACTTCTAATTAGAAGAATAACTTCAACTGCTTGATTTCATCAAAAAGTTGTTTTATAAATATGCTAATCCTATGCTTATGAAGTTTACTATGAGAGGTATTTGGTTATGAGATTTATTTCCTCATAAACAATCTTTTAATCTTCTCCTCCATGTCTACGGAATTAAAAAAAATTCTCATCCTACTTTGGGATCTTGCATAATCTTAACATAGCTTCCTCTCTGCACATTTATTTATAACTTTAGTTTACAAACCTGTAGACAAGAAGGAAGAAAAGAAAAAAGAAGGAGAAGGAGGAAGAGGAAAAAATCAGAAAAAGAACAAAACCAAAAACAAGAGCACTGCTCTGTGATGGCATCCAAACCCACCTTGTGCATCCTCACTCTTGTGTTTGAATTCATCCTATTATTTTAGTCTGACCAGTCATCCTCATTCTTCATAATTAAAACTTTCCTATTTCTTTCAAGTTCAGATCAAAATGCCCCTTCTTTATGGAAAGTTCTAAATAAATCAAATAGATTAATGGTAAATTTAATAGGAAACAATATCTTCATTTAATATTCCTCTTAGTATTTAATTCAGTGAGTATATGATTCCTTAATGCATGGCCAAGTAATGGTTAAACCTGGAAATAAAGTAATGACAAGGAGAGAGGTAACCCCACCTCTGCTTTAACTTAGTGTTTGCCTTCATGAGCATTTGTCCTATTTTTAGACTGCAAATTGTCAGAGAAAGAGTTCTCTCTTACTATTTGATATCCCTTATGAAGCTCAAAGGATAGTTCCTTAACACATAGATGAAATATCACAGTAAATAACCCTCCCCCCAAAGTATGCTAGATAGGTGTCAGGGAAGTGTTTCTGTCAAGGGCCAGAGAGTAAATATTTTCAGCTTTGCAGACCACATGGTCTCTGTAACAACTAATCAATACTGCTGTTGTAGTGTGAAAGCAGCCATAAATAATGCATAGGTCAATGGGCATAGCTATGCTCCAATAAAACTTTATTTACTAAAATAGGCAGCTGACCTAATTTGGCCCTTGGGTTGCAATTTGTTAACACCTGTGCTAAAGATTCTTACTGTCTTAGTTGGATTTCCTTGGTCAGATTCCTCTCTAGCCTTCTTGAACTACTTTGGCCCATGGTGTCATCTCACTTCCATGAATTCATAAATCATCACTTGATACCCACCCACACTTTGATGGTGCCGGACACTTCACAGTGTTTTATAAACAGCTGTTGAATCCAGTACCTTATCTGTATGGTCTCCTAGATTTCTGGATTGGCTAGTACCATTGCTCACACAGAAGTCAGAAGAACTTTTCCTTTCGGCTGTGAAAAGGCCTCGTGGTTGAGATATGGATATATTTATTACATTTTCTCCAAAAGACAACGCACCCTGCTGTCCCCAAATCATGAAATATTCATAGCAATAAGATGTTCTATAATTTGCCCTTGGAGTGTGGCTCAGTTGGTTAGAGCATTGACTCTGTAAACCCCAAAGTTGAGGGTTTGATTCGCAGTCAGGGCACCTGCCTGTGTTGCAGGTTCGGAGTCCAGGCAGGGCACATTTGAGAGGCAACCAATCGAAGTTTCTCTCCCTCATTCTTCTTCCCTTCCCTTCACCCTAAAATCCATAAACATGTCCTTAGGTAAGGATTAAAAAAGATGTCCTATAATTTAAGTGAAATGATAGGTGTGACACAATGCCCAGTACACAGAATCTCTCAGGAGATATTCATTTAGCTTTCTCTCTCTTTCCCAGACCAAGAATATTTTATACAGCATAACTGGAACTGAATTTTGATATAAATTTCCAGGACAATTTTTGAAAAGTATTGGCTCTATTTTCACCAATTGTAAGAAAGAACAGAACAAAGGTTTGGAAATTCTGTAGCATAAGTAGATAAATATAAAAATTAGTTAGCAACAGATATGAATATTAGCTCATTTGTATTTTCAATCCAAAGAACACTTCAGGATAAGTTTTTTATTGCTTTTTAGTCACCAACAGTAAACGTTCTGGGCCTCACTCACCAGTGACAGGTAATTTATTATCTATCACAATAAATATGAACTTATAGTTGGAGATCAGAATGAATGTTATTCCAAGCAACAGTGGTTAAATTGACAAATTACTCTCCACCATAAGCAGAATAACCTTCGAAAGTTGTTGAGCCATAAAATTAACATCACAAAGACATCTGATGCTTGAGAAAGGACCCTGCATTAACCAGCAAAAGGGGCCATCAGTCTTTCTGATAGATGGCTAGAGATTAATCCTGTTTGCTAGTTCATAGCAAATCATGTAATACTTATCTTTTCCTACACCAAAATACTACTCCCCAAATGTCAGACATTTTTTAAAACTTATATTAATATCCTTTCACCTTTTATGGCTACTCAGACTCTCATTCTTATTTCAGTTATAATAACCACACCCTATTTCGAACATGTCATGTTTAAGGCCATTTTAAGAGGATTGCTGTGTATTAGACTTCAGTATACCTAAGTGAATTGTGATAACATTTTATTTATGTGTATTCTTGGTGAATTTATTTTTTGTCTTATATATTTTAATAGATTCTATTAACAATGCTAAGAAGTTTAGCTCAATAAGAGGCCAAACAATTAATTATTAACCACCATTAATCTCTAGGTTGATAACATTAAAAAGCAATCATATTTCATTTTTCATTTTCTTAGGCTTAAAAGTTGATATTGCTATTACTCTAAAGTCATGTTTTATAGACAAATATTATATCACACTGCAGGTAAATATAAATATTAGGAATGTTGATTAAAACTGCATCTGTCCATACATACAAGGGGATCATATATTTCAGACCCAATTATCATAAATAAACATATGATTAGCTTGTGAAAATATTTTCACAAGTGGTTCCATTTACATTTTCTCAAAATGCAGAAACTATAAGTTATGTGCTTCACCCCCCACCCCCCGTGTACTAGCTTCTAAACATATAGCAAATAAGGTTGCCTACTGTGCTTAAAAAAAATTTAATAAAAAATATGAGTAGCTTTTTGCATTATTCTTTATGGATTTGGGGGCATTCTCACTCTTACTCAATTGTTCCTACACAGATATCTATAGCATTTATTTGATAATTAATTGCATATGCTATTTAGCATTTGTAACATTGTCTCTAACCAAATAAATGTTGCCCATTACCTTTCAACTCATATCTCTATGAATGAAAATGTACTTTATTATGTAACTTTATAATTATCAATGATGATCACCATGTGTTGAAGCTGAGGGAGTAACAACCCTGAAGTTTAGCGAATACCTTGATTCTGTAGATATTAACCGTGAGGTGCAAAGTGTTTTTAGTGACTTGTACATCATCACCTACATTATTGCAGGCAGTTCTAGGAATAAAATGGATGTTTAGCTTATTGCCTGATTCTCTCTTCTAGTCTTGCTTTGGCAATACAAGTGTGAATTTAGTGGTTAGCTCTACTGATCAAGTCCTCAACTTACCTTCTGAAGAAAAGGTACTCAGTCAAACCATAGACCACTTGCCCCTAACAGAAACTTTGTGTCTTGCTTCTTTGCCTCTTTTGGCACTGTCTGTATACCACACATGATACCCACATACCACTACCACCATGATATCCAATTGCCATAAATCATTTATGAAAACACCAAAGAAAAATGCACTCACTTGGCATCATGTACCTATGACTGCCTGTGAGCAGTTTTGTGACCCCCCAAATCTTCCCTTTATTTTTATTGCATTGTCATTCATTCACTAGAGCATTCTAAGCAGCAGGGAATGAGTGCAGTCAAGATATAGCAGAACACTAAGTTCTCAGAGGTCAATTTCAAGGAGAGGGAGCAGGTCATGGTCAATAAGATTACCTTTGAGTCTGTCATTCTCTACAGTACATAGTGTTCTGTACATGTAGGCACTCAAATATATTTGTTAATTTGGTTTCAATTTGATTTAAAAATAGAATATCTGGCAAACCATGGACCAAGTGTTCACAGTTGCTCATCACTTGCCCACTGATTTAACGTGACAAATCTTTAGTCAGACTTCTCTTCTCCCCATGGGTCCTTGAACCTTGGCTTGCCCCAAATGTGAGCAACTCAATTTGAGGACCAGATGACCATAGCAAAAAAATATTTCCTGTCAAACACCCTGACCACCATGTCTGTTCACCTCCATTCACCTCACAATTTCCCCTCCAAAACTCCTGCTAGCTCTACTGGTCCTTCCCCAGAGAGAAAAGATTTTTTTCTGTTTGACTTCGAGATGCTTACAAATCCTGAGGTTGTAGCTCTGTTGTCATAGTCTTTTTAAAATAAAGTTTCTCCCTACCTAAGTCCAGATTTGTTTTTATTTGACATCATTATTAGACATAGGTCATAGAAGAGGACATTCCCTTTACTGTCGCATGTCATTCATCTATAAAAAGCAGAAACCTAATGTAACTATACTTTGGGCATTAGAATGCCCTGTAAATCAAACAAACATATGCCTTTTATTACTAACAACTCCTTTAGCATATTCAGGTAATAGTATTGATGTCAGTGGGTTTGTAATAGAGAACTCGAGACGTTCCGCGCAGCTGCCGACAGCACCTTCACACCCTGAGTTGTAAAGGTACTGACTGCAGGCAAGACTAATCAGAATCCTCTTCTGTATCCAAATTTTATTTTGAAAAGCAATAAGATGGGCTATCTGAAGAAAGTTAGCATGACTGAAATCAGTGGAACTTCAGTGAGGTGTCGTAATACTATCTGAAATGCACTAAAGATAGCTGCTTCAGGATGATAAGGCTGGTTGGTTACTGGTTTGAACTTAATGTGTGAAGAGTAATAAAACCATTTCACGAGGAAAATAATGTAACATAAAGAAAGATAAGGAAAGACGATCAGTGTATCTGGCATCAAGAATTCCACAAGGGAAAATATTGTTATTAGAACGATTTGCTATTACATCTTCTTTAAATACCACATTATTTCCAACACAGTTACAGATATGATTTTTACTTTTCTACTGACTCTATTCCAAGACTTAAAAAAACTTTACAATTATTTGATAGAGTTATCAGCTTTGCCAAGAGTTAGAAAATAAAGCCTGGAAAGGTTAAGTTGTTCAGGAGGCGGCACTGTAGACTGGGCAGTGCTCAGCAGCCCGTCTATCATTTTCAAAAAGAGCCTGAGTTCATTGGCGTTCACTCGATTGATTCCTTGTTTTAATGGAGGTTGAATTCTATTATTCATGCTTTGTAGAAAGTGGTATTTTTTAAAGAATGGAGGAGTTAATACCTTGGCTGTATTTTCAGAGCTAATATTCAAGGAACATCCTGAACTATAAATACATTTCAACCATTTCAATTTCCATCTCTACAATTGGGAAAATCAGTCACCATTTAATGAAGGAGACAAAGAAGTATCACCATATTGGGATTTTTTGGTTTGTTTTTATTCTTTTATTGAAGTATATTTTATGATAAATAAAATGCATCATTCTTATGTATTATAGGTTACTGATTTATGACTTTATCAATATTTATAAATCTAGAGACATAGATTTAGATATACATATATCATATATAAATAAAATGTACAATAAAATATATAATATATAGAAAAAATATAATCACATTATATACAAACACATGGTGGCAGGAAAAAACAAAGTGTTTGAAGGACACAGGAAGTCAATTTGGATGAACCAGGCAGGATAAGCAATCACTGAGAGAGAAAACTAACAGGGAACCTTAGGGCTACAGAATGAAGGCTCCAAAAGTCAGGTGAAAAAATGTATTTTTCCTTGTAGTTTATTAAGATAAGCTCCAGACAGATTTTGATATGCTTAATTATTTACACAAATTTCATCTGATATGGATATCCTGAAAGGTTGTGTGTGGTGCTGAAGGCCTTTAGATCATTTTAAAGGATATTTTGCATAATTCATTTATGAAATAATGAGAACGAAAAAAAAGAAAAAGAGTAGAGAAGACCAATGCTCCTGTTTTGAGTCAGGCAGAAGAGGGATCTTGAATCACTAACCTTCTCAAAGTTTCTGTTTCTTCATCTGTGAAGTAGGGAAAGCAATGCCTGCTTCATTTCTCTGTTATAAGCATTGAATGAGATACCACATGCAAAGTTCTAAGTACATGCTGTGCTTTAACTAGACGACACAGCTGCATGAGAGCACCAAGGAGCAACAATGAATTCTAGCCAGGGAGGGAAGGACGAGGTTGGGGAACATTTAAAAAAGAGAAGATATGAGGATTTCACTTTGAATATGATCAGACTTCCAACAATTGAGTTGTACTTACAGGATTGCGACCTAACATGTATTTGTGAGGCCTTGCAGTGCAAATGAATCATAAAATCTCTTCTCCCTATTCCATTTCCGGAAGAAGAAGACTAAAGGCACTAGAGCCAAGCATGTGCATCCCCCTTTACTGTAGCTGAGACTGGTGCCATAGCAGAGGCTTTTTCATTCACATATCTGACCATTAAAGCTGGCTGCCATCTGGTACCTCAGCTGGGAATTTTGCCTGGAACACCTACATATGACCTGTGAATGTGGCCTGGGCCCCAAGGGAACAGCTGGTTTCCATGAATGGCCTCCCTACAGAATCAGGTGCATTTCAGGACTCTGTCTTGGAAGTCATATGGCATTATTTCTACCAAAGTCATAGAACTTCCTAAATTCAAGAGGAGAGAATGAATTTAATAAATTTATTTCTCAAATGTCTGGGATCTGGTGAGAATCAGCCATATAGGTGACTGACCTTGTTTGGATCTGCTCATAGGTTTGGGAATTGGCTGGTTGGTGTCTGGGACAAATGAGGGTTTGGTTCTACTTAGCTGACAGTGGTATTTTGATGTTACTTCTCAAGAAAAAAAAGGGAAAAATATTCTTGATTTGTAGCATTTGCTCACTCTTGTGATATAAATACTCCCATCATGGCTAATTGCAGGCTACCAGTAGTTTCACAATTGGCTGAGAAAATTCCTTATTAGTTAACTATGAAGTCTTGCAAACCTGTACAAATTAATCCCAACACACCCACCAAAATATATGTTGCTCTGGTAGAGCAGCCTGGGCGTGTCATCATGGTGATGGCAGAGGTACAAAAGGGAAAGCCCAAGTATACAAGCCTATTTCAAACTTTTGCTTAGGTGATGTCTGCCACTTTCCATTAGCCAAAGCAAGTCAAATGGTGCATCCCTTAAGCAGTGGGATAAACCACCTTGCCCATGGTGGGAGGGCCCTGCAAAGTCATGTGGCAAATAATTGGACTTAGGGTCGTCGTTGTAATCTACCACACCTGGGGTTCTCATATTTTTTTTAAAGAACCTGAGGCAAAAACAAATGTCAGAATTGATTTTATAGTTCTACAATATATATTCTGAGCAATCAGTATCATTTTTCTGACTGTTTTAGTGAAATCAGTTTGTCTGAATTTTACTTATCAGCTCACAGATTCTGTTACTGGTATACATTTATGGACACACACAAAAAAAAACCTACAGAAGAGACATAAATATGTATGTTATGATTTTCTTAGCCTGAGATAGTAAAATTTTTTCCAGGTTTGAGGAAATCATTCTTGGCAGCTGGCCTCTGGTGACTGATTAGAATTCAGGAGAAATAGAGAGAATGTTGGCATGTCTAATGAAACTAGGGAAAGCCTGGGACTGTTTTCAGAGGACATTAAATGGTGATGACCCATAGAGGTGTTGCTTGTCCACTTAGGGTTGGATTATCTTTTTGTGTTTAGCTTAACGCTCTGAAATGCTAATGGAATCTGGAATTTTTTAAAAAATGCTAATAATGCCAATTTGGTCTTTACTTGGCAAATAACCATGAACTAATTCTGAAAGTAGGATATTCTGAACTGAGACCAAAGACATAACCTCACCATTAAGTTTGACAGTACATTATAAATCATAAAAGCCACTGCCTCTGTTGCAGTGACCATAACATTTCCGTAAGTAATTCTGTAAGTTTTCTTCCTTCACCTTTTTCATCTCCTTACTCTTCCTGCTTTTCAACCATTCATAAACAGGAAAGAATTTCTCTGTTTGGCTTTGCTTTGTAATATGGGTTACATTGACTTTGGGCAAGTATGTGGGGAGCACTTGTCAAACTCTATAGAGCACAGAGTGATTCAAATGCTCTGACAAGGGCATATGAGGAAAAGAACAGTGCTCTGTGGTTTACCAGGAATTCTTCCAGAGAACATGGCAATTGTTCTCATAAAAAGAAAACTACATTATAAATCACTAATCCTTTCTATTAGTATTACAACACATGCCACTTCCATATGAGAGCACAATGAGTTAAATAAGTCTTATTTTAATAAATAATAATAAAAGGTTAATAGTTCAAAGATGTTTCCACCAAAGAATTTTAGGGAGTTTCATTTGCATTAATTTACTTCACAACAGTTATCGATTGAAATGTTGGCAGTATCACTCTTCTTAGTTTGTATTAATGCATTTTATTTTCCCATGATTGCTACATGTTATGTTTATAGGGTCAACCAGTAATTCTGATGTTATAATTTGCAGAATATAATTGATATAAAGTATTTGATTTAATTGCAGTAGTAGAATAATTACAGGATTTATAATGTGAATCGGGATTTTCTTCTAGACATACCTACTTCTCATAGTCTCCTCTACTCCTTATTTCATTAAGCTCTTTATCAAAGAGCTGTTACTGAATAATTGCTTTCACAGAGCTAGTTGTCTATTGAGAGTTCTACTTTTGTTTCATGATTAACTCACGTCTTACATTCTCAAGGAACACTTTTCTGTGTAATCCAATATTTTCTTCTGTTTAGATTTTGAGATAGGCCTCAAAATTATATGGAAATATAATTATGAATCCATTAATTGTTCTTCAACAAGATTGTTGTATTCTATGAATAAATTGAAGACAACTCTGATTTCTGCTTCTGGCTTTGGCAAGAACTCTTATAGACTGATGCCTCCACTGAGAAGACCTATAAAAGCTGAATAAAACATTTTTGGAAGAAAATTTAAAAACTGTCTGAGGGCATTAGAAAGCTACTATGCCTCCAAGATCTGAAGGACTAAGCTCTTTGACAATAAGGAAGTACAGACAAGTGAGCCTGGAACTCGGTGCTGTATTTTTCCTCACAGCATTTTCAAATTCAAAAGCAGTATGTCAGGAGCTGAACAGAACTTTGGGCAGCCTGACGGGATGTGATAGCTAATGAAGTTCAGACTCTGTCAAGTGGAGGAGCCAACTTAAGCACCTGCTGTTTTATTGGGGAACTCAGAGAGTCTGTGACTTTACATTGGGTAAAGCAGCATTCCTCCAAAAGGCATATTCAATCTTTAAATTTTTAATTTTTCATATTAATTATGGCAAACTGTCCTGAATCCAAGAATATTCAAGCATCAAGTCCCTAAAAAACAACATTAATCAAGACAGTTTAGTCTGGTGTAGACATATAGACCAATGGAATAGACTTGGGAATCCAGAAACAGTCCTAATACTTATAGTCAACCATTTTTTGACAAGGGTCTCTAAACAATTCAATGATGTGGGGTGGGGGAAGAATAGTCTTTTCAACAAATGGTGCCAAAACAACTTGATATCTACATGCAAATGCATAAAGCTGAAACCTTATCTCACACCATATACAAAAGTTAATTCAAAATAGATTTAAAAAAAAACCTAAATGTAACAGCTGAAACTATAAGACTCTTAAACAAAAACATAGAAGTAAATCTTTATGACCTTAGATTTGGCAAGGTAATCTTAGATATGACACAAAAACTATAATCAAAAATAACACCAAAAAATAAGTGAGATGTCACAAAAATTTTTTAAAATTTGTGCTTCAAAGAACCCTCACTATCAATAAAGTGAAAAGACAATCCATAGGGTAGGAAACAATATTTGAAAATCATATATCTAAAACTGTAGTTGAATAACAATTAAAAAAAAAGAAAATCATATATCTGATAAAAGACTTACGTATGGGTTATAAACAGAATTCTTCAACTCAATACAAAGAAAACCCAATTTTAAAAGGGTAATGAATCTGAAATACAATTGTCCAAAGATAAACAAATAGCTAATAAGCACATGAAAAGGTGCACAACATCATCAGTTATGAGAGAAATTAAAATCAAAACCACAGTGAGATACCATTTCATACTCATGAGAACAGGTATAATTAAACAAATCAGAACAAAACAGAAAATAATGAGTTGGCAAGAATCTGGAGAAATTAAAACCTTAGTACACAGCTGGTGGAAACATAAGGATATTGAAGAGCTGAACAATTTGGTGCATAATTTTTGACTTTTCTGACATTTTCGAGATACATAGTTCTTTAAAATTTACAGGGAAAAATTATTAAAATTCACTATAATCTTA
The DNA here is from genome assembly GCA_004027735.1 of Carollia perspicillata. Classification (NCBI taxonomy): domain Eukaryota; kingdom Metazoa; phylum Chordata; class Mammalia; order Chiroptera; family Phyllostomidae; genus Carollia; species Carollia perspicillata. The sequence continues at coordinate 101,766 of PVKM010000084.1, read as the reverse complement.
GCCAATAAATAAGCCTTAAATTTTAAGACTGAAGTAACTCAGCAAAAGCTATCTGAATTTATGAGGATTAAACTAGAAAAAGAAAACCAAAAACAGCCTGGATATTAAGCAGAAGAGTATTAAACAATCCATAGATCAAAATAAAAACCACAATGGAAATAAGAAACAATTTAATTTAAATAATAATAAAATATTTATATAAGTTTTTAAGATGCAACTTAAATGATAATTGGGGAAAATTTATAATCTGATACAAGGTCAATATAAAAAATAGTGTATTTTTGCATACACAAGTAACACAAGTTAAAAATGAAATTATATATGGATTCCTTTTAAAATGTTAAAAAGAAATGTAAAATAAAAATAATTCATTGAAATACATTTAATAAAAGATGTGGAGCCTCCACGTAGAAAATTGAGAAATTTTGAAATAAATTTAAATTACACATAAAACACTCAATACTACAGAAGTGTCGATAAATCTCTAAATTCACTACAGTCTTAATCAAAATCCCTGTAGAAATTTGCTGTGGATATTGACATTCTGATTCTAAAATTCATAAAGATTGATATCAAGAAGACTTAATCAGTATGGAAGAACAACACTGGAAGATGTTTGGTATGCTATCAACAATGATTAAAATGAAACAGTAATAAAAACAGTGTGGTATGAGACACTAATAAACCAATATACCAGCAGAACAAATTAGCCCCACACATATGTGCAAATAAGAACTACAACGAAGATAATAATACTGCAGAACAGTGAATGAAGGATGATTTTTTCAGTAAATGGCATTGGGTCAACTGGATAATGGTATAAGTGGTTAGTCAAATAATTCCTTTAGTTAATCTTTCCCAAGCTCAAGCAAATCATAATTTGGACAGTTTTAAAGAATGGACAGTCTGGGCCTTCTCTGATCACAGATGGCATCATGCACTGAGAGTCAATACCATGCACTGGTATTCTCCCCTCTAAAAATTATATTTTAAGTGACTCTGATCAAATAGTTTAAACTGGGAGCATTGTTTTCCACCTGCTTTTGTCTAGAAGACTTGTCATCCTCCCTGTGATAGAATTTCAAGTGCAGTACAAAACTGATAAAGAATCAGTAGGAAATCAATATGCAGCCAGTTATTAAAGAGGTTAAAATTAACAAGATTATTATTTTAAATGGCTTGGTAGTTTGTGTCTAGAACATATAAGTGCATTCATCTCTTCCCAGCTAGGTAATCTGATTAGCACTCATTTTGGATTTCCAGCAGAGAGGATTATGTCACTGACATTGACCTTGAGCCATTCCAAAAACCACGTTTATTTTATGAAAAGGAGACCTGATTATATCATGTTGCATTCAAGTCCCAACTGGTCAGAAGCCACTGTACAGAAGTTGGGGAGTCTATGAACGTTTATTGGAATGACACAGAAGTCCTGTTTGTAATTCAAAGCATTGCCTTACCTCTGGAAAGGTGAATAGGAAAAAATGTATAGAAGGGAAAAAATAAAAGGGAGTGAGACCCGTTTGAAAAATTTTAGCAGGCAAATCACTTTGCAGACATTTCAAAATGTTTTCTCTTGATTAAACTGTTCCTTGCACCGCATGGTGTGTTTGATACCATGCAATACGACATATCAAAAGCAGTACAACAAACAGAAAACATGGACATGGCAATCCTGGGCCTCTGAACTGCAGGTTTTGGGGGGATTTTGTTCCCCACACTGTTTATCATTTTGGATTTTCCTATATATTGTCAAGAAGAATTCATTGATTTACCTCTAAAGTTGCTTTGCAATTTATTTTTGTTCAATCCTCCCAAAGTCTCAATAGCTTGAAAACAATATTTAAAGAATAGTTAACTGCGAAATTCACATTATCTTAGAACATGATGAAACAATAACCTTCAAATCATTTTTAAATATAACTTAATCTCCAAATCATTTTGAAAATGTTTTAAAGCAGGTAATTTGAATATGCAAAGGAAATGTTCTGTAATTCAGTTTCCAAAAGCCAAATTACAATTAGAATCACCAAATTATAACTAGAATTTCCAATTAGATTGCTTTTCAGCCTGGCATCCGAAGAGGTGCTCAAGCATATTTTGAGAGGTCATTGAGATTTCTCTAAAAAGTTTAATTGAGTGCTTTCATTTATAATCATAGCGTATGTTATGAGCATATTTTGCATTGTCTGGTTACATTTGCAACCCAATATGGCCACTTAATATTAATGCCCTCTTTGCAACTGGGTCTGAGATAATATTTCCACCAAATGGAAGTCCAACTGTCTCACAGTACATCAAGCATCTGAACTAAGAAAGAGAATTGCAGTAGGTGGGGTGGCATGGCTCGTGATGGGGATGGGAAAGGCATGCAGAGATCAAAGAGCCACACCATATTTAAGGCAAGTCAGCTTGTAGCACTTCTTGGCAATAAGTTATACATACTTAATACAGCATACTGTGCTTGCAATGTTAGCAAATAATTTTATTAAGTTACTATTTATTACAGATTTCAATATGGTTACGATATTAATAGAAAAACTTCACAGAGTTATCAAGTAAACTTCATTTTAAATGGCACTCAGTCCTGGCTGGGTGGCTTAGTTGGTTGGAGCATCATTCCTTACACCAAAATGTTGTGGGTTTGATTCCTGGTCATGTCAATGTCTGTCTATTTGTCTGTTTCTCTCTCTCTGTCTCCCACCCTGCCCAGGCCCCTTCCTCTCTCTCTCTAAAATGAATAAACATATTCACAGATGAGGATTGAAAAAATGGCATTCAGAATCAGTTAGTGGTAGAGTTTGGTAAAATCTGAAATTTCATTTTCTCCAACAAACAAAGCTTTGAAATTATCAGGCATATCTGCACACACACAAAAAAACTTAGGAGAATAGTCATTCACAGAATAAGCATTATTGATATATCTGAAAGATACAACAGCTCAAGCACAGATAAAATGTAAAACCTCCTGTCAAGTTATATTTTTATACCATTAAACCCAACATCAGCTATTTAATTTCAGGAAACCAACATAATCTATGACAAAATTGGACTGTTGGTTATTAGAACTTACTGGTTTTATATATTGGTCTATATCTCATTTGTAAATTTATTTTGTTTATAATGTTCTATAAAAATTATAATAACATGTACATTTTACTTAGCTTTATTTTTGTATGCTGAGGATCCAGGAATAAGTTTTCTCCTCTTAACAATGCCCATAAATAGGACACATATATAATTTATTATCCCACTAGGATACTTCTGAAAGTAAAAGGGAACATAAATGATAATTACTTGGTGAGGACAGGCATAAATCATATCTTTTCCAGGCAAACTGAGATTCACGGTCATTTAACATACATAACTCAAGTTTGGGAATTATTGATAAATACAACCTTTTGTTTTGAAGATGAAAAAACGGCCATTCAAAGTCACATCACTAGTTAGTAGTTAGGCTGACACTTTTCCATTCCTTTGATGTCCCTGGTTTTATACTGAATGACAAAAAGGATTTTCAGGTAACTACAATGCATAATTGTCACCAACTTCCAGCTGGCTACAGAACCAGGAAGGGTTAGGAGAACAAAGAACAAGCCCCAGCCCTGATTTGCATTTTGCATGTAAGGACACATACACAGCAAAATATGCTTCTACTCACCCAAATCCTCAACCAATTTCACCACATTACAGTGCTGGCAATACATGCCAGCAATATAGGTCAGCATATATTCGACACCCCATGTGTGTGACTTGCACACATCATTTCTGGGCGTGTGTTGAACTCAGGTTATTTCAATCCAATCCACTATGGCTCAGCTATTTTCTTTTCTCATTTTTAACCAAGATCTGTAATAGAGTCTCTCAAACAATAATTCAATAAAATTCTTAGTGCCAAACTTTTTAATCCAAGAAAGTGAATATGTTCAGTTTAAAAAGTATTTCAACAAGTGTGAAAGCAGAGAGAAAATTCAGGGTAATCATTCAGAGACTTGGAAATTCAGGTGGCTGGAACAGCCATTTCGTCTTCAATAGCTTTGCAGGTGATGAAGATTTTACTAGAACGTACTTTCCATTTGCTAATGTAGTTCTACTGAAAGTCACATATTCTAAGATGGTAGTTTAGTCCTCCTCTTTCGTCCCCATGTATGCCATCATTAAACACCATTGATGCAGAGCCACCTGTGTATACAGCCCTCAGCCAAGCATGGCTTGGTTTTCTGAAGTAATTTAGAGAGAGATGACAGCAGGTGAAATTGGAATATTCCCCGAGGATGCTCGTTCTGTATTCAGAGGCATTCCAGATATTTTTGAAGAATTTCAATCTCCAATTTGCATCATTTCTAACTACATTCCACATACTTTTCCAAGTTTGCTCGCTGCACTGCAATGTGCACATTAATATTTAAACTTATGTCAGAAAGGCTTAAGTATATGAATTAACTAAGAATAAATTAAGTGCAATTTATGTAATAGTCTATGGAAACCATTATTGTGGCTCCTTAGCTTTGGAAAGAGACAAAGGAGGTCAAAGAGCTCTTTCCTTGTTGACCCTGCCATGCCCTGGAGGACTTTTTGCACCATCCTTAAGCTTTCCTTGACAGCTAATAACTACCAGTAGACTTCAGTAAATTGAAAAATTCAATTAGTTAATAGCTTAAATCACAATTATATAGCAGAGAATACTTTATTGTCAGGACTGTAAAGGGCCTATCCCAAAAAGCATTTGTTTCAACCATTGTCTCTCTAAAAATGTCTCTGCTTGGAGCCCTCCAAACAGGCAATCATGAGTTCCGAAAGCTCCCGATTCTGCTTCATACAGCTCCAGAGGTTCTTTAAATATCACAAGATTTATGGTAGATAGAATTTTGGTCTCCTTGATCTTTCTTCCTTGGTTTCACTCCTACAGTCTCACGGTTACATGGCAAAGCCAACTTTTCAGATGCGACTTAAAGCAGAAGAAGTCAGAGATTCAAAGCATGAGAAACCTTCAATGTGCCATGTCAAAGAGATAGAGAGCTCAGTTCTGCACCCACGAGGAACTCAATTCTGCTGACATTCAAAGGAGCTCGGAGGTGCTTTCTTCCCCAGGGCCTCCACAGAAGATCCCAGCTCAGCTGACAACTTAATTTCAAGCTTGTGAGCCGGGGAGTAGTAAATCCAGTTGAGCCACACTATGCACAGGCTTCTGACCCTAGGAACTGTGGGATAATAAGTGGATGTTGTTTTAAGCTGCTGAATTTGTGGTAATTTGGTAAACGACAATAGAAAAAGAACACTCATTACAAGTATGCAAGATCCCAAAGAACTTTGTTCAACACTTTTATTTACTCATGAAGAAAGTGAGCTTTAAGGGAAATTAAACATTTGCTCAAGATCATCTTTTAAATGTGACTGTGTCATTATTGCATGCTAGTCTTCTAATCTTCCCTACAGCATTAGTTTGATGTTTATTATAATATTATTTGAGCAACCGTTCTGTAAGAAATGAAGAAGGTAGGAGTTGGGGATCCTCTAAGGACTATAGTTTTCAGCTCCTACTATGTACTCAGTAGTTCTATAAGTATCTTACAAAAATATGAGTATAAAGCTCTATATAGGAGATATTTGGTAAAAATGAGTTCAGAAAAAAAGAAAGCTTAAGTTTCAGAGAGAGGAATCAATGAAATTTCCGAAGAGGTGCTAACATTGATCCTAAGACTGAAAGATAGCGAGGGTATGCTGTTCTAAATTCTCTTGGTTGTTCATACACTGACTCTGAGCAGCTTGAAAAAAAACAGTGTGAGCAATCCATTCTTGAGACCCGAGCATTTGTCCAGGCCTGCGTTTTTCCTTTCTTCAATCCTTTAAAATTCCTTTCTTTTATTGGTCCTCCAGTTTGCCTGACTCTACCTAGTACTGTTCAAATTTTTCTTTCCTTATTTCCCTCTTGCATTACTTTTACTGGTAATTTACCCGCAGGCCCTGGCTGGTGTGGCTCAGTTGAGAACCAGCCTGTGAACTGAAAGGTCCCCAATTCCATTGCCAGGCAGGCACGTGCCTGGGTTGCAAGCCAGGTCCCCAGATGGAGGCATGAGAGAGACAGCCAATTTGATGTTTCTTTTCTTTTCTTTCTCCTTCCCTTCCCATAAACTCTAAAACATAAATAAATAAAATCTTTAAAAATAATTTACCCTCAGTATGATATACCCCAACTACATAGGAGAAGGCATTATTCTTATCTAGGCCTGACTGGTCCATGAGAGACATCTAAACATAAAATTGAATCTCATAAAAGCAGAAAAGATAAATTAAAACTAAAGAACATATCTATCACTATAGATGCAAACACATGAATGACACCTTTCCCCCAGGAGTTTTATTGTCCTATTGAATCTGTGTGATGGGCTGCATGAAGATGAAGAGCATATGTTATAAAATTAAGTTGGCATGAGCTAGCAGATCTTAAATGCCAAGTAATGAAATTTGTAGAGATTATTTATTTATGTATTTATTTGTAGATATCAAAAAGCCTTTGGATGAATTGGCAGAGAAGAGTAAAAAAATGGCCCCAAATTTTGGAAAGCTACGCTATGAATTATAACTATATATAGGAGGCATGGCTCTTAAAATGAGTCTAGAGAAAGTATATTGTGATGAAAAGAAACAGAACTGACTTTTTTCTGCATGTTAAGGCAGAAAATGGCAAGCATTTTACTAAATCAATTTTCTCTTCTTCTTGAAGTGGAGACGACAAAATCAGAAAGACGAAGCCATCTGATGAAGTCCAATGGAGTGGGCTTAATGTTGAGCTTCCCCTCCAGGCCCTGCCCATAATATCTTCCCATTCTCATTTTTAAATGCTTTTTACAATCCTGCCAGCTTTTAAATCATGACTAAGACTTTGGAAGCCAAATATCGAAACTGTTGGAGCCACAAAATGATCCCTGAATCTCCACTTGGAGATAAGCTGCCTGCTCATCAGAAATACTTGTACTGGGCCATGTGAAGGATAAATCAACTACATGTTTGAGACTGTGGGAAATGTTTCTTTCTCCCAGTCATTTTGCTTCAAACTTATTTCACCATTTGACCAATGTTTTCTTGAGTTAAAAGTTTTTAGTATCAGTTTGTAGAATACAAATAAATGTCTTTAGTAAGAGCATTAAACCTTTTTCACGTGGAAATATTCTTAGTGTAATTTTCAAGACATAAAAAGACCTCATATAAGATAAATTTTTAATATACCGGTTGGTACACCACACGAGTTTCCTCTGCCTGTCTACTCAGAAGCCAGCTTCCAGTTGGGTGCTGTGTCAGTGGGTGCTGGTGGGCTGTCCCCAGCAGAGGGTGTCATACTGACACCCCAACCAGCCAAGTGGGAGAGCAGAACACTGAATTGAGTCACATTTTTAAATTCTAGTGTGAATTATAAGTTATTATTTTAGAAAAACCACAGAAGTTACTTCCATAGTAAATTTTTAGTGACAATGGAAGTCTATACATTATGTGGGACAAACCATCACTATTGTCTTCATAAGATAGAATTAAACATTCAGATGATGGGAATCTAGTACTTAACAATGTACTAAGATGAATCAGATTAGAACCAAAGTATAATACACCTTTCACTGTTTCTGAAACAGAGTAGACTAAAAAAATCACAGATTTCTGCTTACAACCTCTCATCTCGAATAAAAATCTTCACCTGCAGCCCCCATCCCACACACAGGCACACACCCAGGGGCTCATTCATCTTGACCTGTGGGTTTTCTCATTTTGGTTCAGGCATCATGGATGTCTGAAAGTACACTTGACTGGACATTTGGCACCTTGGGGTTCTTACTTCAGTCTTTTTATTTGGAAAAAGTAGAAACTTTAGGCCACTAACAAGTAAAATAGAAACAGAATCATAGATGGAGAGCAGGATGACAGCTAAGACAGGGGAGGGATGGGGTGGAGGGATTGAGCAAAAAGGAAAAAGGACTCATGGACATGGACAACAGTGTGGTGATTGCGGGAGAGGTATAAGGGTCTAAATGGTAATGGAAAAAATGCAATGAAAAAAAAAATAAAGAAATCGTAGGCCACTGATTTAACTGCCAAATACTGTTCCCACATCTGAACATTGGCTCTCAGTAAACTCTAATGTTCTTATTTCTGTGCTGCAAGGATTCCATAGAGCTCAAGTTAGTTAAAAATTCAAAAATTATATTAGTCTCCCTCCTTACACAGATATCCAAACATTTCTAAAGATTTGGTAAATTCTAATTTCATGTGTTTATTGATTTGTGCTTTCTCTCAATCCCACTGAAACTGTGCTAATTCAAGCCCATTTTATTTTTTATTTGTGTTACTATAACAACTTCTTAAAATGTGTGCATATATATATATACTTCCCTCCAGGATTATCTGTGTATTTCAATTTTTTTTGCCACACTTATTTCTCAGAGCCATAAGTAGCTGGGAGATTGTTTATGTAGATGATTTTATAAAAGTATATATCTTCTCTGAGAATAAAAATCTATTGATTAACTAATGAATGTTATATAGACAAATTATGTATAAATTATATAATTTAAAACATCTGAGATCATGAATAGTCTCTAACTTTGTTAAATTAATCAAATGAAAGTAATTTCAAAAAGAGATCATGTGAAATTCATGCTCTTAGGATATAAAAAATGTATTATTGTTGGTGCCTCAGGAGAAAAAGAAAGCAATATACAGTATCATGAAAAAATGTACCTCTGAGAAGAAAGTCAGTGGGAAAGAAATGAAAGTCAGATTAGTTTACGTATGAAAGCAGCTGGAAAGCCTCTAGTCGGCTGAATTCAGTCATTTCTAGGTTATTCCAAGGTAGACGCATTTTAGGTTGTTTATAAGCTCTCACATAGAGACGACACTGTGTGCAATAAATGACTTCACAATTAGAATGACTATATTCATATCTTAATAATATACTTTTTAATTGGGAAAGTAAATATTGTATTGACAACATGTAGTAATAATCTGGGTTTTCCCTGAATGTTAATACCAGTTTTTTATAAGCATGAGCTGAGCATAATCCCTTCTCTGTACTCACTGGCTGTGTGATATGGGCAAGTTATTTTAACTTTATAATATTTGATTTCTACACATGACTATAATTTTAATAATGTAAGTTTTATTAGGCTATTTTGAGGACATCTAAACTCATATAAAGCATTTAACAATGCTAGGCATTATGTTTTCCGAGTGTTATTATTACCATCACCATCATCTCTTGCATGCTGTATGTTTGGATTATGTTGGTCTATGTCATATATGCGTTATAATTTGTATTATGAATCCACTTTGATATTAACAAAGATTATATATGTGTATATATTTTTGTCTGTCCTTATGAACCTTTTTAACAAAGTTGACTCCTTTGTAGTTATTTACATTCACATCTTACCCCTGTTTTTTAGTTCCTTGTGGATAAAGATGCATTATAGATACATGAACCACAAAAACAAGCTCAAAAATAAGAGAATAAATCAGCATTAACAGAGCATCTACTGCTTGTCATAAAATGTATTAGGCATTTTTCAGACATTTTAAGGTAAGCATTTCCTAATATACTGAAGGTTTAACCAAATCCTTAAAATGCTAAAGAGCTGGTAAGCAGAAGACTGGGCCACAGACACAGGTATGTTACCCCACAGGTTATAAATTTTCTGTGACACACCTGACTCCTCTCCAGGACCTAGTATGGTGCCAGGTACACAAGAGACATTCAGTACAAATTAGTGAAATTAACAAATGACCAAGAAATAAAGACTGGATATAAGATTCTTTATGAACTGAAATCAGCTTCATTATAGGCACCTTTATCCCTGTTTTTTAACTCTGCTCGGGAAAAATAATTCTATGTTCTGAATTGGAACTTTGGTTCATTTCTCTACACAATTTTTTGTGGAAATTTTATAGAAGTATGTCTGTGTATCATTAGTAAAATCAACTAAACTGAAATGTTAATTTGTCTGATAACATCACAATATGTCTCTATTTTGCCAAGACAAGGTGGTATGATGAACATAACTCTGCCCATGTTTTTAATTATAACTGTTATTAGAGCATTTTCACTTTAGCGTCTGTAGATTTTACTTCCAGACCCAATAACAACCAATCCCAGTACTAATTTGTGTCGTCTCCGCTGTAGGTAGGCTCTGGATTAAATCCACCACAGTTCAGTAGCTGCTGTGCCAAAACTGAGCCCTACGAAGCTGCTCATCCACCACACTGCAAGCTCTCTTTAGTGTGAACGCTTCAGTTTCTGGTTCATCATTTATCAGTTTATTAGTCGTACTCCGTTCCAAACAAGTGAAATGGAACTATTATAGGGCAATGGGCCAAATACTAACAGATATTATTTTTCTGAGAATTCTTTTTCAAGTTAATAGTGTAGACAACTCAGAAAAGCTAAATGGCATTTTTTTCTCAAACCGACTCTTTCATCTGTCAGCATGAACTCAGGTTACATGCAACATATTTGAAACTATTGGGAGAGAAATTCAGTCTATATGAGGGACAATTAAAATTAAAAAACAACTTGGCTGAGAAGGAGCTGCTTTTTCTAAATTCACACTGAGGTACAGATACATATAGAATATAGAAGCTAATTAATCGGAATTGAATGGTTATTGATTAACCTAATAAAGTTCAGAGTTTCTCTGGTGCCCTTAAGTAGCTAAACTCAGTGCCCTTCAAGGGACTTCAAACTAACTTAGACTAGCTTTTCCTTTTTATTAATTTATGAAAAGAGATTCCATATGCAGGTAAAACTGACAAATGCTTCAGAATTAAGTGAGGAGACAGGTCTAGTCAGGCTCTGTCATCTTCAGTTCCCAAGGTATTTTACATTCTTCTAAACTCGACTGCCTGAGATAAGTTTGGAGCCAAATGATGTCATTAAAATTCAGTCATCATCTCAGGCTAGAAGTTCACCCTGCGTTTAACTCAAATCCCTGGTAAAAGTTTTGGACACCATTTTTGCATAATTTTAAGTGTTCCTTGTGGCTTTCAGAGTTGCATCCTTCTGTCTTCTGCTTCCAAATGACTGCTAAACACAAAGCAGGCTAGAAAAATGAGAAAAACATGCCCATCTGAATGAGAACTATCATTGTAATTCACGGTACCAGGTAGGAGTAGTATTCGGGATATTTCCCACACCTTTCCATTAGCTTCCATAATTGGCATCATCATTCTAAATAGACAGAGGAGGCTTACAAAGTAAGTATGGGCCATGCCATATCACTAGAAGATGACTTTTAAAGAAAGAGAAAATCTTACCTGCACTTCTTTCTAAAAATCTACCATAATAATTTTTACTGATTTTAGAGACATCTTGCTGATTACAGGAAGACCAGATTATTTGAAGACTGTCCAGCTGCCAACCCTTGCCAATGAAGCACCGACATCTTTCAAAGATGACTCTGCTGTAAGTCCATTAAAAACTATATGAGCCATTTATTCTCCTACAGCCAACCCATCACTTGGACTGAGGAACAAAACGATAAACTTCTGTGCTCTGTGACAGAAGACCATGCCTCTCCTAAGTGATATTCAAACGCACTCTCTCCTTGAGCGCACTATTATAATGCTGACAATGAATGATGCAAGAAAGACCCTCAGCAAACATGAGTAATAAAGCTCTAGAAGGGTGCAGTCCTGTATGTAAGGGTCTGAGCATGTGTGTATGTGTGCACAGGCATGTATGTGTATGTTCTGTATAAGCAAGAGGCAGACAGAGAGACAAAAAATTACAGAACAAAATAACAGGTCGACAGGGGGCCTTCAATGGCAGAGACCTAATGCAATCATGTTTTCAAACCAGGCACTGTGCATGGCACACAGGAGGGTTTTGAAATAAACTAGGGTTTTAATGACAGACCATAAGATAATTTAAAAGAGAGCACAGACATCATTGGGTCAGTAATTTACCATGGAAAATCACATCTGAGATAAAATGGTTTTGTTGTCTAATAAAAGCCCTATAAAAGCTAAGATATGAACACTATGAGTCTGTAAATTGGAATTTTCTTAATGATGTTTAAGTTTCCTTGAAATTAGGTCCCAATAAAAGCCGTGTAAAATGAACATAGCACTTACAAGAATAGTTGCAAAGAGTTATTTTAACTTGAAGCTGTCTGTATTTCAGTGATGATTCTCTTGTTAAACAATTGGTAGTATTTTAAATGAAGCTATTATCACTAGAAGCCTCACAAGGGAATATAAACAGGATTTTGCCCCTGAAGACTGCTTTTTAAAAACCTGTCAAATGCTCTTTATTTCCATTTTCTTCACTGAGTGAGCTATTGCAGTACTAAGCAATTTGTACATCATTTATATTAGTCTTCTAGGCTCAAAAAGGTAATAATTTTCTGATTTCAGCTCTGTTGAAGAGGTATACTTAATGTGTCAGGTGGTAAGTAGATTGATGAACATTACCAACCCTGGCTTATAATTATTAGAAAATGATCATAGAATCATTGAATCTCAGAGTTGGAAAATGATCCATTGTGATCATTTTCACTAGAAAAACAATTTATGCAAGTAAAATCTCAGTCAGTAATGCAATACATTAGAAGATGGGTATTTGATAAGCATAAATACATTTTATGAGTTTAAATTAATAATTATGTATTTAGTATAAAACTAACCAATAGGAAAAAGTGAGTATTACATGGCTACAAAAATTTCAGACCTAAAGGTTTGTACATGAAATATCTGTCTCTGTATTGACTTTTATAATTTGTTTAAGTTGAAAATCTTGTTTCTGTTATAGTACAAATAGTAAAATTTTTAATCTATTTGAAATATATGATTACTTTCCATTAAATTAGTCTCAACTTTAAAAATAGACTTTGTTTCAATTTTGCACTCAGTTTTGAATTTGTATCTGGGTTTGGATGGTATGAACACATGTACTATGAAAATTCATAAATAAGTATTTTTGGTGAACAAATATTTTCATTTCTGGTTAAAAACCTAGGAGAAAAATCACTGGCTTATATGGTAAATAGATGTTGAACTCTACAAGGAATGTCAAACTATTTTATTAAAATACAAAATATTTATGTTCAGGTTTCTCCAAACACTCAACAACATTTGTTACTATCAGGTTTTTATGTTAGCCACTCTAATGGTGTCTAGTGATAGCTCACTGCATTTGAATTTGAAGCAATGACATCGAGCACCTTGTCATTACTTCCATGTCTCCTCTTTATAAGTGTCTCTCTAATACTTTAGACTATTTTGGAAGTTGGCTGTTTGGTCTTATGATTGGGTTCAAAATGTTTTTATATATTCTGAATACAAATATTTTCACAAATATACATTGTGTAAATATTTCCTCCCACTTTGTGACTTGCTTTTATGTTCACAATAATGTGTTTCACAGGGGTTTTTATTTTGATAAAAATTTAAAATTTGATATTAAAATTTATCAAAATATCTTATATCTTTATGTCTATTATCCATTTTGAGTTTATTTTTATTTATGGTATATGGTAAGTAACATTGTTTGTTCCATTGCTACTATGAACAATTCCATTTTTTTAAAATGTATTATTTCTTTTATTAAATTACTATAATACCATGGTTAAAAATTGATAACATACACATGTGAATCAATTTCTGGAGTATTATTTTGTTTCATTGACCTGTATGTGTATATTGATATGCATATAACTATTTTTAAATTTCTACAACTTTATAGTAGGTCTTAAAATGTCTTTTATTATGTACATGTACATTTATTTTGTTGCTTTTTAGTTAGAGCAATTTCAGTTCCTAAACATCCATTTGCTCGGTCTTATAATTTAATTTCCTTTGTTGTTTCCTGTTTCCTCCTTAAAATATGATTAATCGCATAAATATGTTTTAGAATAGGTACTTTAAAGTGTTTGATAAACCCATGACCGGCTTATTTCAAGTGCAGTTTATATGACTGCCCTATTCTCTGAACTATAGGTAAGCTTTCAAGCTCTTTGTGTATCTATCATTTTTTATTGCATCCTGAATTATACAGGTGATATGCTGTAAAGATTTAGGATTCTGTTATCTTTTATCTTTGAGATTGTTGGCCTTTGCAGTAGGCAATGTAATTACTGAGTGATTATCTTGCCTGATTGCTGGTTTGCTTGCATTCATTGTTAGGGCTGGTCTCCGGAAAACCTGAGGTGTTTCTCAAACCCCTTTAGCTAAATGGTACTCATAAACCAAACTGTCTATTTTTTTGTATATCTTGTAAAGATAAGGTTTTGACTTTGTTAGAGTGTATTTAGAATAGGTCCTACACTAGAGTGTGGTGCTTGCTTCTCACAGAAGAATTTTCTGCTGCCTCAGCTGGAGGTCTGAGTACCAATGGGGTACTGGGTACTTCTCTCACCATTTGAAAATATTTTGCCCCCACCCTTGCAGCATCACTAGACCTCCAGTATCTCTGTTCTGCTCTCAACCTCATAGCAGCTATTCTTTGGTAAGCCTCAAGCACTCTTGTGCTGTACACATGCTGCTAAGCCCTCAGCTAAAGACTCACAGGAGACCCGAACAGATTTCTGGAGGTTACTTAACTCAAGTCCCTCTTCTCTGCTCCACTGCATATACCAGCTGCTTCGGCTTGCCTCCATACGTATCAGGGCCTCATCTCAGCAAGACTGCTGTGTTCTGCCTGGATTATAGGTCATTCTGTTCCAGGCAATTAGCATTCTGCCAGCAAAGAACTGAAACAATGTGGGGACTTACCTCTTGAATTTTCCATTTCTCAGGATTTGTACTCTTTCCATGCCTACTGTCTGTGACTTGGCTTTTCTCCTCTGGTCCCCAGTTTTCCAATCTAGAATATGAGAACTTGAATACCAATTGATTTCTAAGCTCTTTCTTAATTCTGATTTTCCATGAGTCTGGAATATATGAATTACTTTCTTTGCAATGTAATTTTTGTTTTCCATGGTTATCAGGCCTTAGTTTGTAAAGAAACATTAAAATATGTTACATAATGATACACTGTTCACAAACATATAATCAACTAACAACTATAAGCAACTATAAACAAAAAGACATTGAAATATGTGTCTATAAATAATACTGAAGAGTAAGTTGCTTTAAAGGTTTATGAATTACTTCTGTTAGCAATACCCTTTAGCTTTTCAGGAGATTATTCAAAAACATTACATATAAAAAGTCAAGGAATCTATTTCTCTAGTTACTTGAGCACCCTCAGAATGGATTAGCAGAATAATCTCCTCATAATCATAGCAATTCAGCCTCATTTACCCAAGAGTATAATTATGAGACTTTTTGCACCTGGAGGCATACCCAGTGCTGGGTGCACAATGAAGAAACACTATCTAAATTATTCAAATTAATGAATTAAGTAACTAGGTCAAAAGCACCTTATAGGAAGACATTTTTTTCTCTCTTTCTTTCTAGGAAACAGAATAGTGACCAGAGGGGAGAGGGGAGGGAATTTCAGGGGAAAAGGGAAAGGGTTTACAGGAACAAGTATAGAGGACACATGGGCAAAAACTAAGGGGGTAGAAATGAGAGGGAGGTGGGGAGCACTGGTGGGGGTGGACTGGGATGGGAGTAAAAGATAGAGAACTGTACTTGAACAACAATTAAAATAAATTAAATGTTAAAATGTTAAAAAATAGTTTAAAAGGTGAGTCATTCTTAAATAGTATTTTAATAAAAAAATTAATTGATTTAAATATATTTAAATTTGTTTTATTTTTATGTATTAAAGTGAATATTTTCTATGAAATAGCAATAACCAGATGCTGCAAACAATCTAAATTGTGTTGAGTATGAGAAGAAGTACTAACAATTTCTGAGCACATTCAATGATTAAATTATAAATAGGTTTAAAAAGAAAGGTTAAAAATTGTTTCATCTCAATTTTAACTCTCCAGAAAATTGGCAAATTGGCAGTTTGGTTAATTTCCACTTCATGCTTAACTTTCTATTAATCATAATACTTAAGTAAAAGTTTCTTTTTTGTGAGTCAGTTCTAAATTTAAGAACCTATATTTTCTCCACAAGAGCTTACGTATATTTATTCACTGGAATACCAGGTAAAATAGGTTGTATTATCTTGTCCTGCGTGTGTGTGTATATTGTTTGATTGAAGTTGTCAAGAGTGGAAAATTGATATGGCTTTCAAAAGTTGGACTTGGAAGACTTAAAGATGAGCTCACTCTCCCTTTGCAAAGATCTTTAAATATATTTTATTAATTATGCTATTACAGTTGCCCCATTTCCCCCCCTTTATTCCCTTCTGCTCTTCACACCCCTCCCACCCACATCCCCCACCCTTGTATCAACTATTTACACTACTTATTCCCTGTACATATTTCCCATTGCCCCCTCCCTGCTGAAAACTCTCCATGTGATCTCCCTTTCTGTGATTCTGTTCCTGTTCCAGTTGTTTGCTTAGTTCATTTTTGTTTTTGTTTTTAAGTTCAGTTTTTAATAGTTGTGACTTTGTTGTCATTTTGCTATTCATAATTTTTATCATCTTCTTTTTCTTAGATAAGTCCCTTTAGCATTTCATATAATAAGGGCTTGGTGATGATGAACTCCTTTAACTTGACCTTATCTGGAAAGCGCTTTATCTGCCCTTCCATTTTAAATAATAGCTCTGCTGGATAGAGTAATCTTGGATGTAGGTCCTTGCCTTTCATGACTTCAAATACTTCTTTCTAGCCCCTTCTTGCCTATAAGGTTTCTTTTGAGAAATCAGTTGATAGTCTAATGAGAACTGCTTTGTAGGTAACTCTCTCCTTTTCCCTTGCTGCTTTTAACATTCTCTCCTTCTCTTTAACCTTGGCTAATGTAATTATGATGTGCCTTGATGTGTTCCTCCATGGGTCCAACTTTTTGGGGACTCTCTGAGCTTCCCAGACTTCCCGAGAGTCTATTTCCTTTGCCAGACTAGGGAAGTTCTCCATTATTTTTTCAAATAAGCTTTTAATTTCTTGCTCTTCTTCTTCTCCTTTTGGCACCCTTATGATTCATATGCTGGAATGTTTAAAGTTGTCCTGGAGGTTCCTAAGCCTCTCCTCATATTTTTGAATTTTTGTTTCTTTATTTTTTTCTGGTTGAATGTGTATTTCTTCCTTCTGCTCCAAACTGTTGATTTGCATTCCAGTTTCCTTCTCATCACTGTTGGTTCCCTGTACATTTTCCTGTATTTCACTTTTCCATCTATTTTGCAACCATACTCAACCATTTCTGTGAGCATCCTGATTGCCCATGCTTTGAACTATGCATCTGATAGGTTGGCTAGCTCTTTGTTGCTTAGTTGTATTTTTTCTTCAGCTTTGATCTGTTCTTGCATTTGAGCCATTTTTTTTTTGTCTTGGCTCCTTTTGCAATGTTTTGAAGCCCTTTCTCATCTGTAATAGAACTCAGCTTCAATGTTTAAAATCTAGACTAACCAAAGGAATACATTAAATCAATTGATCAATCAATCAATCAATGCATGTAACAGAATAAGAGGCCCTCACTGGACCTATACCAATAAAGTCAGCTGATCTTTGGCAAATGCAGAAAGGTACAAAAATAGGGACAAGATAATCTTTTTGACAAATGGTGCTGGAGTAACTGGACATCTACATTGCGAGAAAATAAACCTAGACACAGACCTTACACCATAAATATTTACTCAAAATCAATCATAGACCTAAATGTGAAACACAATACTATAAATCTCCTAGCAAATAATATAGAAAATCTAGAGGACTGGATTTGACAATGACTTTTTAGGTACAATGCTAAAGGCATGATCTATGAAATAAATAATTGATCAACTGAATTTCATTGAAATTAAAAACATCTGCTATGCAAAAGCCACTGTCAAGAGAATGGGAAGGCAAGCCACAAAGTGGGTGAAAATATTTATAAAAGACTTATCTGATGATGGGCTATTACCTAAAATATACAAAGGACTCTTTAAACTCAAGCATAAGAAAACAAACAATGATGTTAAAAAATAAGAGGTCTGAACACACCCCTTACCAAAGAAGA
Source organism: Carollia perspicillata (assembly GCA_004027735.1). NCBI lineage: Eukaryota > Metazoa > Chordata > Mammalia > Chiroptera > Phyllostomidae > Carollia > Carollia perspicillata. The sequence continues at coordinate 83,730 of PVKM010000084.1, read as the reverse complement.
TACATATATAGCAAATGAGCAGTTGAAAATATGGCCAGCATCATAGGTTATTAAGGAGTTTAAGATTAAAACAACAATGAGATACTACTACCTATCTGTTGGAATGACCAAAATTCAAAACACTGACAGCACCAAAGCTGGCAAAGATTTGGAGCAACAGAAGTTTATTCATTGTGGGTGGGAATACAAAAAGCTTTGGACACTTTGGAAAACAGTTTGTCAGTTTCTTACAAAACTAAACATACTCGTACTATAATATAGCTATCACGCTCCTTGGTATTGCCCCAAATAAGTTAAAAACATGTCCATACAAAAACCTGCACGTGAGTGTTTATAGCAGTTTTTCTCATAATTACCAAAACTTGGAAGCAAACAAGACATCTTTTAGTAGGTGAATGATAAATAAACTGTTTTACATCCAGACAATGGAATATTATTCAGTGCTAAAGAGAAATGAGCTTTAAGCCATGAAAAGACATGCAGAAATCTGAAATACATAATACGAAATGAAATAAACCAGCCTGGAAAGATTATATAGTATATGATTCCAATTACATGACATTCTAGAAAAGGGAAAACTATGGAGACAGTAAGAAAATCAGGGGTTGCCCAGAGTTAGGGGAGGGGGAATGATGAATAGGTGGCACAAAGGTGACTTTTAGGGCAGTGAAACAACTCTATACAGTAGACACATGTAATTACACATCTGTCAAAACCCATACAAAGTACAATACCAAGACTGAACTCAAACGTCAACTACATAGTTTGGTGATGACGCTGTCTCAGTGCAGGTTCACTGACTGTAGCAGATGAACCACTCCTCTGGTGGGGAATGTTGAGAGTGGGGGAGCTTGTTGGTTCATGTGGCTCATAGTGGGTACACGGGAACTCTGCACCTTCTGCTCAACTTTCCTGTGAACTTGAAACCATTCTGAAAAGTAGTGTTAATAATACATTTAGATTAGGTCTTAAAAAGAAATGAGTAAAACATACATACTAAGAGATAATCATGGACAACTTGTCTTAACCATAATTAATATAAAATGATAGGTGACTGAGTTACAATTCTGTACCCAATTCTGATGTGTTTTATTTCCTCAACACATGGAGCAATTCTCTAATACCAGCTGGTAGCCTACAATTCAACTCAATTCTGACACCATCTAACTGGAGATAGAATCAGATCCCACAGGATAAGGGCTCAGTCTTAAAAGACAGATTCCCCTCCCCCACACCCACACTTCCGATGCCAATTACAAGTCCAGGTTGTGTCACCTGTGCTTCTGACCTCTGCTCCCTGACCAACAGGCTATAGACCCAATGTTCCCACAACCCGCTTTGGGGTTTGATTAATTTTTTAGCGCCAGCGCTCCTTCTTCAAGTAGAAAAACTTTCATCTTTGAGGATTGGTTTAGAATTGCCAGAACTTGCAGTTGTACTAAAAATGGCATAGAAGTTCTCCCTCCATCCTTGTCCCGTTCCTTTACTTCTTTATCTGGAGGCCTGTAGCAGAGCATCAGCAAAAAGAATGGAACTCCTACAGACAGAATGGTTTTCATGTCAGGAGCCCAGCCAGTGAATAGACAGACAAGCAATGACAAACAAGTTCTGGCCACTTCCCTGCAAAAATTAGACAACTTTGATCATTTTCACCATCTTCCAGAAGCTTAAAATTTTTTAATACACATGCATCCTTTCAAAATCAAAGAAATTCAGTGTCTCAGCTCATCCATGCCTCTTGTGTGATAAAATACATAATTATTAGAAAAAGTAGTCTGGGGTCCAAGCAATTACAAATGAGGAAAACAGAAAGAGGGTGGGTGGGGCAGCGGTGCAGACTCTGCAGTACAGTACCTGGGGCTCGAATCCAGTCCGCAGCCCTGATGAGCAGCTATGTCGTTTGTGAAGTTATTTAGTTGCTGGAAACCACAGCTTTCTCATCTTAAAGCAGAAATAAAAACATCTACTTTAGAGATTGGTGAATTGAGGATGCATATAAAATACTTGGTTTAAAACTGTCTTCTCAAGTCTTAGTTCCCTAGCCTCTCCTTCTCAGGGATTTCAGACATACATGCCCCCTTCCTTCTCCTTGATTCGAATGCACTTCTCGACTGTCTGCGATGACTCTTCTATCAATCCTCAAAGTCTGTTTTGGATTCTCTGATCACCTGTAAAATGCTTTCTACTCAGCTTTTCTTGTTTTCTCTCAAAGGAGAAGTAATGAAGACATTGTCAGCTGACTGTATACATAAAATTTATCTTTAAAATAAACAATGCTATCGTGCTGTGATCTGTGAGAAGGGAAGAAAAGCAATAACACCAGTAGCAATATTCTTTTAAGTCGTGAAATGTATTTTTTGCGTTAATTGAAGATGTCAGTGGTGGGAAACGGCACTAGGTGTTAACCTCGGTTCGGCAACCTCAACCTCCTAACTCTGGCTAAGAGAAGAATTCAGAGCCAAGACTCAAATTATAAGAGAAAGTTTATTTAGAAAGTTGCAGAGGTAGCAGAAGTGAGCTGTAGAAGACGTGGGCTCAGGAAACAAGTTACAGCAAGAGAAGGGCCGTTAGAGTTTAGGGGAGAGAGAGAACGAGGGAAAGAGGGAAAGACGGAGAGAGATGGAGAGAGAGGGGTTGGAGCAAGGCCAAGGCATGCTCTATGCATAGAGAGAGCCTCGCTGAGTCCATAGCGAGTGAGGGTTTTTACCTGGTGGTCTCAGGGAACAATCCTAATAGAATGTTCATCAGCTTTCCAGGTGTGTGCCCTCAGGGTCTGGTCTTCACTGATTGGTCAGCACCAGGCAAAGGGGTCATTGGTGATTGCAGCTGCTCCTGATGTCAGCCTTGGTGTTACTTTGCCTGGTTTTGCTGCTTTTCTGGGCCTGGAGCTGAAACACAGCTGAAGCCTAGATGTCATCTTCAGGGGTGAATGCTTACTTAAGGGAGTGGCTGTGCAAGGGCTTGTAGTTCTGCTTGTTGCTAGGCACCCTGGGCTCTCCACCCTGGTGACCCTCTGCATCTGACCCATCGTTCCTGTTTTGTTTCTGCTTAACTGCCTACTACCAAGAGAACTAAGTATCAGAAGAGGATAGTGAGGTGATGCCTGAGAGCAGGAAATATCAGGAATACACTGAAACACAGATTTGTAGGGAAGTATAGATAATGTCTCTTTAGGTGAGCATTGAGCAGAGTGATTTTAGTTGAGTAAAACTACTACCAAAATATGTGTTGAATTATCATTTCTTCTTCAGTCCAATTAGTCCCTTTTTGGTACATAAGTTCTGTTTTGAATGAAGTCATCCACTCTGACCAGGGAAGACATAGTTCAAAAAAGGTTATATGGAGAAGTGGCCAGGATGAATGCATTTTCTTTTCTGAGGTGAAAATTCCAGAAATAAGTGAAATCCCATGTTTACACAGAAAGCAATGTATATTTCTTTCCCAGTAAGGCACAAGATCCCTGTTGCATTGCAAATAGTTGGGGGAGTTGTTTACTTTTTTGTTTTAAATGAGTACCCAGAAATTGGTCATTAGTATTTTTTGCCTCTTATATTCAATAAATAATTTATCTTTCAATATTGCACCCATAAAAATAAAAGGAATCAATTAGAGGCATTGGTTTTTGTAAGCCTACAGAGGAAATTTCCCAGAGATCATTCATCATCTGGGTCATGACTTTCCCGTAAAATGGCACTAATCCGACAGGCGACAGCATTTCTTACAGTCTGTTTGTTGCTTAATTTTTTCTTCAGCCCCATTAAAATTTTTATTCCAAAAAGTGACCACTGAATAATAGATTCCTCATGTGAAATCATTCTTACCTATTGAAAGATGATTATTTTAATATTATGATGACTCACAGGTGCCTCTTAATCTTTAATTATGGGGAATTTTGTTTTGTTCCTTGTTTTGTTTTTTAGTCTGTGTGCCTTAAATTTTCACACTGGCAATTATGTCTCATATCAGAAGACAGGACATGTATTTAAGACATGGTGGTGGCTCATAACATAAGGCTCTGGGAGGGCGAACACAGTTGACTAGATCTTTATCTATACAGTGGTCACCCTCATCTATGGGGGAGAGTGCCAAGATCTCCAGTGGATGCCTGAGACCATGGATAGTTCTGAACCACACATATACTATAATTTTCCTATATATCTACACTTATGATAAAGTATAGATCTTACAACAATATATACAACAACAGTGTATATGTATATATAATTATATATAATAGTATACAATGCATACTATTTTATACTATTATATGTAAATGTATACTACTGTCTACTCTGTATATTATGTAAATATAATATAAAATGTATATATAATTACAATGATATTTAATAGAAGTTATGTGAATGTGGTATCTTTCTCTCTTAAAATATCTTATTGTAACCATCCCTTACTTCCAGTTAATGACTTGGTGCCACAGATAATATATATGAAACTAAACTTGGGAAAGTGCACCAAAGCCACTGACAGAAACATTTCATTGACAATATGGGGGAGAGGTCATTAGAGAGTGGCCAGGGAGCATCTGTCTGAGCAGGTAAAATTTGAGCGGAGGAAAAATATTGAGAATGGTCAACCTTATAAAGTATCAGTGAAAGGAAAATCTAGGCGGATGGACAACATGTGTGAAGTTGGGAAAGAACTTGATATAGGGAATATGAAAGGTCAGTATGGTAAGAACATAGTAAACAAATAGGGCAGGGGCCTCAGACAAGACTGATAAGTAGGCAGTATAACCTCTCTGATCAAGGTTAGATGAAACACTTGTAGATTAAAGTGTAGGAAACCCAACTTAAACTAGACAAAGTGATCAAAGAGAATGTATTAACTCAAATCACTGAAAGTTCCAAAGTGGATCTGGCTTGAAAGTGCAGTATGATGTAGGGTACAAGCAAGATAGCAGGGCTCTGCTTCTCTCTCTCTCTCTCTCTCTCTCTCTCTCTCTCTCTCTCTCTCTCTCTCTCTCTCTCTCTTTCTCATTTCCCAGGCCACTTGACTGTTTCCTTTCTTTTCAACCACATCCTCCATTCATATGTAGTGGAGAAGATGTCCATGAGCAGCTATCATCTTCTCCTTTGCATTCTCAGAGGAGAAGTGGACCCTCTTTTCACTTGCTCAGGTTCTTGTTGGTCAAGCTTTGGTCACATGTGAAGCCATAAACATTTATGGAGGACATGGAGCTGTTGTGAGCTGACAGAGCACGCATGACACAGGACTCAAATGGCTCAGGGCATGAAGTCAGCACTGCTTCAGTTGCGTGGGCTGGAGATGAAGGAATGGATGGATTCCTAACAGAAACTGTAGCAAATGTTCACATCAGGGAAAGGAGATCAGAGTGCCTTGTAACTGAGATAGAGAGACACAGAACAGTTCTAAGCAGGAAAATGTCATTTTTGAAATCATGTTTTCATGTTTCACTGGTTGTGATCTGGGAAAAAGTTGTCTAAGGAGGCATGACTGCTATGCGGTGGACTATCATAAATCACATTTCCATCATTGCAACCATGTAGAACACAGCAAAACTCCCTACTTCCACGAGCACATGATCCCTAATGCCCAGAAAGTTTGGAGGGTGATTTAAGATCAGTCTTTGGCTTCTTGGTCCATAGAAGAAAACCTACGGGAATGCAGCTGAGGTTACAGGTGAGCTTTTCCTTTTTTTCTTCAATGTTCCAAATCCTATGGCCTGGTCTTGGGAAAAGGCCATTATAATGAGGAAAGTGGCCATATTTTGGTTGGCAACTAAGCATCCAGGAAAGAACGCAAACAAGATATAGGAGGCCTAAATCCAAGACTCAGGGAACATCCTCGCACTAACTCTGCTTCTAGCTACTTAGGAATCTTGGGTAAGAGGATCAACCTCTCAAAACTCCTGTATTCCCCAAGCTCACAGGAATGAAGTAAGGTTATAGGTAACAAAACTTCTCGCATGCTTACACAGTAGTGGGCACAGTATAAACTATTAGCAAAAGTTCCCCATCATTATTAATTGTTAAATGATGTCCTTATCCCTAAGATTCCCTAAAGTCTTTTTTTCAGGAGTGACAGTTATGAATTCCACGCTACTTTTTCCTGTGCTTCAGCACCAATTTGTGTAGAAATATAGATGATAACATGTATTAATATAAAGTAGAAAAGAGAACTACTATATTGAAGAATGTAGTACATTATTGTTGTTGCAAATTTCTTAATGGAATTGATTAGGCCATGTTTCCTTTTAGAGCCTGTTCATTACCCTTAAGCCCTAGCTCTACTACAATACACTGCACAACACAGAAATAGTAAAAGTGTACTGCGTATGTTTTGTAATGGAAAATGTTAGAAGACTTAGACTCTTATCGACTCTGATAGTTTTCAATGTGCTCTACCACATATTAGCTGTGAGATTTCAAATAAATTACTTAACTGTTTTTGTTCATTAGTATCCTTATCTGTAATAAAAAAGAGAGGGAGATAGGTGGCAAATATTATCTTTGCAGGGTTGGTATGGGGATTAGCAGTGGTATTTAAAGTCCCCAAGACAGAGTTAAGATTTAATGAATGATAGCTATTAATACTAGGCATTGAAGAATTAGAAGTACATGAAAAATAATCCTTTTCCTCAAGAATATATTTGAATCCAGATAGGAAATAAGAATATATGTTCCCCTCTCTTGGACATCACCGAGTGCAACTTCTGATATTAGACCCCTAGAGAGGTGCTGACCATCAGGTATCGTGTAGAAAATAAATACCACCATGCTTGAAGTTATTCACTAGTACCTGTAGCTACCAAGTCATAGGAACACTGTAATGATGCCGTCTGCTTAGTTAGTATTATCTCTGGGGAGTTCAAAGTAATTTGTACTTGGAAAATTAAATGATGCAGTTCAGGCTAAAATTGAATTCCAAATAATTGTTAGAGAATTCAATTGCATTTGAACCAGAAATTCTTGCCGAACTGTGAGAAAAACAATTTATTCAAGAGGCTGTCATTTTGGTCTTGCAAGAGCCTCTGTAACATATATTCATATCCTTTCTCTTTGCACAAATGTTGGAGTGGGGCAATATGATGAAAATCAGAGAGGTTTTCCATCGACCTGTTTGGTAAATCTCGGGTCAGTCATTTTTCCTTTCCGGGTCCCACTTCTTACACAAGATCATCCCCCCTTCACCCTAAAGTAACATTATAATTCAGATCAGATCCCCAAAGTTCTATCTTGTTTTCACCTTAAAACAGATCGCACTGCTCCCATACAAATGGAAACGGTGATCAAAGTGAACAGATAGGGACATCAGAAACATGCTTTTCTTTATCTATAGCACTGTTATTTATAACAATGGGAAGAAATGGATGAATATGTGGAAGCCCTTTCTGCCATCATTTATAATAAAGGAAAAATATCCAACTGAGCACTGTGGAAATGATGCCTACTCAAACTCCACGGGGCAGAGCTCATTGAGTGGAGAGAGATGTTTGACCCCACCCTCCTTTTTGTTTCATTCATCTGTATGTCAGAAAGCAGGGAGTCCTGGCACCACTGAAGCTGTGGCTGGCCATGTCCAAGGGCAAGGTACATTGCAGCGCCTGTCTCTTTTGTACCACTCATTCCAATGTGCTTGTTTTGAACATGCTACCTCATCCTCAAGGGACATGATTTGGTGCTAAGCAAAACCACTCTGACTTACTGTAGTTCTTATAGTTTAAAATTTACACATTCCAAGAACTCCTTAAATCTGAATACAGAACAACACAAAAGCTGCCTTTTTTTTCTTTTAGGGTTACTATAGATACTGAGATTGCAATGCCAAATGCTGGTGAATTCACCTAATTAGATTTAGATAGGAGTAAAAAAAAAAGTGCAATTGCTGACCTACGGACAGGTGTGGTTTTATTGTAAAATAGTTAATTGCCCTCAATTATTAGCTAGCTTCTCTGTAGCACCATGCCTTGTTTGCAAATAGCTCCCGACTGAATTTTCCCTCATCGTACTTCTGATAACTCTCAGTGCTACCTTCAGAGAAATAAATGTATGTGTATGGGGCAAGGAGGGAGATGTAGGGGTTCCGTGTGTGTGTGTGTGTGTGTGTGTGTGTGTGTGTGTGTGTGTGTGTAGAAATGGTAGAAGCAGAGTTCAAAGTAAATACTCCAAAAACTGAGATGTAGAGCTGTTGCCAAATTCAGGTTTCCTCCACTGGCTTCGACAGCACACACGCTGTTCTACTCTGTTTAGTTTTCTGGCCCTTTGCTGGAACTTTCATTGTAACTGGGGCCTTGATCACCTCAACCTCATCTCCCTTTTGGAAAAGTAATGAAAAAAAATTAATTCCAAGAATCCCAACGTGACTGGATTTTACCTTTTATTTTTTGCCCCTTCTTTTTCAGGGCATCATTTTTTTGATAAATGTTTCTGGCCTCTGCCCAGTGCAAATTAAGGAGTGAAAATGCCTTAGCTCCTACTACACATTAGAAGTTTCTGTGTCAGATCTCATATGCCATTCCCTGACTTTCCTTTTAATTTGCCTTTTTTCAGTTTCCACACTTCACCCAGAGAATTAATTATACCCTTTGGTATCACAAATAACTCAGCATTTCCCTCTGGTATTTACACGTGTAGGGACTTGTAGATGGTTATCTTATCTTTAAAACCAATGATCACTTCCCTGGACAAACAAGAACAGATTCACTATTAGGCCAAGTCCAAAATGTAATTAATTCACATCAGATTAACACCTAAAAAACATTTGAAACAACAAGGGGAGAATTAAAGGAATAATTTGATGGCCTTAACAATTGAGTTCTTTTCATTTTGTTTTGTTTCCTTTTCTTTGCACCTTAACCACTCTTTTTAAAACCCTGCTACAGGGACATGTGAAAGAGTATTTTCTTAAGTCCAGGGATTTATGATCAGTTTGTATAGAAAAAAACAAGACCACAGTAATATTGCATACAATTTAGGGACAAAAAAATACATATTGCGCCCATGGTTCTTTGTTCTTTGTTTTACTTTGGTAAATTGATTTTTCTGGACTTAAACCTAAGAATCTTAGCCAACTCAAATATAGACCTAGCATGACCTTATTTAATAAATGGTACCTCTCTCAAGACTCTACCTGCTACCTATTTTTCTTTGCTTTTACCAGGTACCAGTTTCCCAGCTAATCCATTCTTCCCAATCCTTGGCTCAGTTCCCATTGTGAAGTATACTAGATATCAGAAAGCTCTAGATTCTAACCCCTGTATGGGACAACCATTGACAAAATATGCTCATTTTAATTTAATGTTTCCTGAATCACATTTGTCCTCTTAACTCGCTCAGCTTCAGTTTAGGATTCTTCACTCTTTACCCACTGTATCATAATAAACTTCTCATGTGCCTCCTCACTTCCGCATTCCACTCAGTTCTTCACATGGCTCACAGAATCATCAATCAGTGTGTGTGTGTGTGTGTGTGTGTGTACACAATAAAAGAGGCTTCCAATGATTCTCTGTAGCTTCTTAGACAAATTCCTAACCCATCTAGCAGCATGACAAAATAAAACTTCTTTATTAAAATGCCTTTTGTTCAAACCATTCCTTATTCTAATACCACATTTAGTTGTTTGCCAAAATTCCACTATATATTCAAGACCCAGATCAAAGATTTACTTTTGAAATTCTCTGGTCTTTACCTGGAGGCTGTTAGCTCTTTTCTGTGACATCTCTGTAAATGTCATACTTGCATCCAAAACAGTAACCAAGTCAACCAACAAGTGGTGGATGAGTCAATAAATAAAGAGGTTTGGTGGACAGAATCTTTACAATTGCTTCTCTCTCTTAACTTCTGCAGGTCTTGACATCATCCAGCTATGATGTAAGCAGAAGTAATGTGATTATTATATTACCAATGTTGATAATAAGGCAACTGGTGGGGCTGCCTGCATCAGAATCACCTGAATGCTTTATGAAAGGCATATTTTTGTGCTCCATCCATTATCTATTGAGTCAATCTTTGAGAGGATGAGCCCATGGAATCCGCTCTTGCACATTCTCTCTCCACCCACATGACTTTTTGCACACAAGCACTTGCAAACCATTTTATAGAATATTTTGGTGCATTATAGTAATCAGGTTCCATGCACTGGACTGAAGTCTTCTTACTCATATGTAGAGAAGTCTTAGTGTTGACAGGAGTAGACTGAGGAATGGAAGGGGCTAAGGCATTGGCTGAGGAAATCAGAGGTTTAGTGCAGGTAGAGAACATTAAAGGTAAGTAAACATGGGTGACCCATCCAGAAATCAGGAAGTACAGGGCAGAATCTGAATTTGGCTGAGTGGATATGAGATCAACAGGCAGAGTAAGGAGATTCAATTTCACTTCAGAAGTAATATTTTACTTATTTATTTGCTGTAATCTGTATTTGAGATCATTTTTTTTCTTAAAGGGAATTTTTAAGTGGAATTTTCAAAAAGTTTGAACTTTCATAGACTTCGTCAAGTGTTCAAAATAATGAATAGATTACTGCTAATATAGAAATAAACATTAAAGCAACTCAGAGAAGGGTATAACATTCCTGGGTCCATTTTGACTTTACCTAGGAAAAAGTGGAAACACAGATGGCTTGTGTCACTTTTATTTGCATGTGACTTGAAGGGAACTTCCTCCGTGAAAGCCATCTACTGCAGATAAGAACATCTTGAGGACCCTTTGGTCAGAGAGCAAGCTTCTCTAAGGGCTTACACTTTATCCTGTGAGAAGGCAGTAGAATACCTCCATTAACCACAGCTTGTCCAGAATAAAACAAAAACAAAATCATGGTAAAGCCATGAATATGTGTCTGGAGCTTTTCTGGAAGAGAACATTTCTTTTTTATTGAAATAATGTCCATCATTCTCTTTGTTTAATTACTTTGCAGGATAAAATGAATCCCCTTTACATACTGTGGTCTTCCAAAGATCTGGAGATAATTTAGGAGTTAAATATACTCCTCTTCCAGCTAAACACCTGTAGTTCCTTCTTCCTCCAGAATATGGTTTGTTTGTGACTTCACCAGCGAAGTTGTTCTTTTTCTGCACAAACTGTGTATCCTATAATTAACTCAATGCCCTGGATATGATTCAACAAAGAAAAAGAGGAATGAAACTTGAATGTTCTCAAATAATGGAGCTTAGTTCTATGTCTGAAAACTAAAATTGTCCTCCTAGTAGCAGTTTTGGTATTACTAAAGAGAACAGGCTATTAAAAAAATGGAAGACACTAAGATTTAATTCTGGCTTCCCAGTCTTATTAGCTTTGTGCATTAGCTGGGTTGTTTAATGTTTTTGAGCTGCATTTCTATTACACATTTAATAAAACTCCTTAATGAGAAGTTCAGGATTATTTTGAGAGAATTAAATGAGATAATTAGGTAATTAGCATAGAGTAAGTCTTTACCTTAACTGAAATCATCAAAAAAAATTAAACTGTTGTCTTTGAACAATTGCCTAAATCTACTTTTGAATAGGAGAGTGCATTCCCTTAATTTAAGGAATGTCTGCAAAACCATTCTTTGTTAAGCAAATATAGAACAATTAAATTCTACATACATTTTAATTTATACATTTGGCCCATTTAAATGTAGCTGCTCCCTTACACAGGTCTCCCCTGCACTTGATGGTGTAATGCAGATCTGTGATTTCTAACTTATGCACATGTGTTTTATTACATATGCCATCCCTGTACCATTTTTATATGCAATCCCCTTCATTGAAACTGTCCAAAGGAAAATGCCCAAGTGTAGAAAAATATTCAAAATAGTCAAAAGAATCAATAAACACACTAGAGAGGAACTGTAGAAGGAGAATAGAAAGGCAGAGAAGAAAATAAAATACTCAGCTTGCAAGAATGAGTATCACTGGAATCCAGTATCAGTTTCTTAAAAAAACATGGGAAAAATCCTTGGAGAAATGATTGACTCTAAGTCCAGAGAGGGAAAAGGAAAGAATGAGCCTGGTAATCTTACTCTAAAAGTCAAGGAAAAGCTAAAAAATAATTAAGATATTTTTAAAAGGAACCATCTTAAGGAGGGTCCCACTGCCAATATTTTAAAGAATTTATTATAATAAGCAATAAATATATTAATCAACTGTAACAATACAATACATTAAAATTATAAGACAATAGTATTACTCCAAAAAAAGGGTGCAGGGTTTAACAGTAACCTGTTTACTATCATTGGTAAATTTTATCAACTCATTGCTTAAAAGGTTGGTACTTAAAGAAGAAAACACATATTTATTTTTCTTCATTCTTTTTTACTTGCTGAGAACAAGTCTGTTCAATACAGAAGCACATTAGATATTGAATGTAGAATTATAAATAGATTATTTTGTAAATTATTATTTAAAAATATCCGATGAAATAATCAATTCAAGAAAAGATCACTAATAATTGCCTATGAGGTCTGTCCAGAAAAAGTCTAACCATTGTTAATATAATGAGAACAATTTGTGTGACATCAATGTAACCTGACAGCCAAGGAGAGTGGACTGGAATGTGCATGCATGAACAATGACAACTTCACTGTCCTCGTCAGTGGGGGTGGAAGATGCCATTTAGTGAGCATGTGTACTATGTGTCCATCACATTTAAAATGACTGAGTGAGATGTTTTTGGGGCAAAGGGTGAAGAGGTCAGGAGATTAAGAAATACAAACAGGTAGATATAGAATAGCTAGGGGAAAGTAAGGTAGAGTGTAAGAAATGGAGTAGCCAAAGAACTTATAGGCATGACCCATGGACATGAACGATAGTGTGGGTATTGCCTGAGGGAGTGAGGGTGCTGGGTGGAGAAGGACAAAGGGGGAAAAATTGAGACAACTGTAATAGCATAATCAATAAAATGTAATTTTAAAAATAAAATAAAATGAGTGAGTAGAACAATGAATGTGCATCAAATTTTGTCTGAAGCTTGAACATCCCTCCACGAAAATTATTTGGATGATTCAGAAGGCCACAGCTATGGGCAACTGGTGGTTGACAGTTTCATCAGGACAACATACCCACTCATGGTCTTGTGCAGAATTCTTGGCAAAATATCAAGTCACCCAGGTGATTCAGTCCCCCTACAGCCCAGATTTGGTGCCCTGAGACTACTGACTTCTGGCTTTTCCCAAAACTAAAATCATCTTTGAAAGGGAAGAGATTTCAGACTGTCCATGAGATTCAGGAAAATATGACAAAATATGACAATGAGACAGCTGATGGCAATTGGGAGATGTTGTAGCCCGCTGCGGCTAGGGTAGTCATGAGTCAGGGTGAGGGATGATATTATTATTGATTAATAATAATAATAATGGAGAGGACCAAAACTCAGATGGTAATGGCGAGTTTATTGCAATGGCTGGAGCCTTTTTATGCAAGCCACAAACAAAGAACAATGAGTGACCTTAAGAGTTACATCTTTAGTACATGACGCATATGTCTAGACTATGTTCCTTCTTGCGCACGGGAACAATCAGATAACTAGCAGTAGGGAGGCAGTCAGGACTCAGAACGGCCTTGAGGCCAGAAACCAGGTTTCTATCACCACTCCCGCGGTGAGAAACCCTCTCCTTAACCCCTTATGGCTGCTGGGCCCCTACAGGGAGAAGTGTGTGAGGTCCTAAGGTGCCTACTTTGAAGGGGACTGAGGCATTATTGTCCGATGTACAATGTTTCTTGTATCTTGTATCTTCTCCAATAAATGTCTCTATTTTTCATATTATATGACTGGATACCTTCTGGACAGACCTCATAAACAATTAGAAATAGAATATTCATTTGGTGTGAAAGCATTATCCCATAAGAGAATAATCAAAAATGAAGCACATGCTTTTTTGGACATAGCACTGACCTTCTTAAGCAATTGGGTAAATTCAGAATCAGTAGTAGGAGGGAAAACTGACATTATATGCCTTATGATATGATGCAATCCAAAAAAATAAGGTGCCTCTCTGATGTATTCATGCTAAAACCATTCACTCTAATGTAACCAAACTTTTGACCTAATTTTTATTTTACAGTAAATATAAGAATGTAAAGAAATAAGGGAAGAATACTTAGAGGAAATAAGCATTCAAATCCAGAATGATAGGACATTCTGAAAGACAATAGCCCTTGTCTTTTCAGAAAGTCAATTTTGAAAAAAAATGTTGCTGGAAATCTATTCTAGATTAAGAAACTAAAAAGGTCTAAATATCAAATACATGCATGAACTGTAATTGTATTCTAGTTTATAAAAACAAAACAAACAAAAACCTAATATGATGGAATATTATGGTTAGTGAATTATTGCTATTTTTGGATATAATGATTGTTTTACAGTTATGCATGTCCTTATTTTTATGAGGTGCATGCTGACGTATTTAGACATGAATTATCACAATGCTAGCATCTGACTTCCAGGTAGATTAGATAGATCAAAATATAGATAAATATAGAACACAGTTACCAAAATATAAATGGTTATTAGTTCTACGTGGTGAGCATATGGTCATTCATTTTATTATTCTTTTAATTATCATTCGTATTTAAAAATTCTTGTGCTACTATATTGGAAAATAAGAGACATATGAACACCTTTATCATGTTGGAATTTCTCTTCACTTTACAAATGCGGTTTCCTCACTCCATGTCACTTTGTTAGTGACAGTTTTACTGTTATGTGTTCTTCTTATTCACTATACTTCAAAGTTTTCCTGTCAGCTTATCTCCGCTAATTTATCTAAACATAACTATAAACCCATAAAATTCAGCCACTTAGTAATGTCCATCACATCCCATCTACTTTTTTGCTTTCATCTGCCTGTGTTTTCATAAATATTTTCTGTGTTCCAAGCTATCAACATTCTGTCCCTTATGAACACTTTCCAAAGCCCTTCATGAAGACTTCCCAAATTCTCTGGCTGGCTACTAATTTATCCCCTTTGAACCCCATTCTAATTTATACTTTCAGCTTTTAATGTAGTGTAAATAGCATTATTGTCATATATATGTGCATTATATTATTCTTATCACATCTACTGTTTTATACCCCAATAGTTTTGGGAGCGTATAATATCAATTATTTAATCAATTCATTAATTCAAAGAGAATGTTTAATATCTATTTCTGACACTGTGCCAGAGGCTGAGAATGCAAAAAACAATAAAAAATCAGTTCTTGTTGAAAAGTAGATCACAAATTGTGAGCTTAAGCTGGTTATATGTATTTAATCGAGACAAACTTGGAAGAAGACAATACTTATTTATTTAGTTACCTACTTACTTACTAGTTTATTTCCTGAAATAAGATTTACTGAGTTGTCCTGTTCTCCTTAAGGTTAGAGCAGGTAATCTGATGTCGTTACCTGCCTCATGAGAAAGAAGTCGGCACTTTTCTCTTCCTCTCATGGTGTCTCACATAAACAGGCCTACATTCAGAACTTTTCTCTTTAATATTCTACTTCTCAACTTCTTACTCGATTCTTAGCCAGTTGGAATCCTAAGTATAGAAAAGAAAAGCCTATTAGAATATCTACTCTATCTCTTCCAGGGTAGTTATCAGAAAATATTTTCTAGTACTTTGACCAACTCAATTGTAAATGACCTTATAGATGGAACTTTTGCTGCTTCCATTAGGAGGGCTATTTAGTATCACAGTCTGCCCTCCATATGCCAGGCAATTTTTTACCCAATTCACTATTTTATCAAAGCCCCATACCTGTCAGACTTACATATTACTCTTTTATATGATACTCGATCAAATGCTTTTTTAAAATTCCAACTCAATTACTTCTACTTGTCTGTCTTTTCTAGTTTCATTGTCATTTTCTCAGAATATATATCCACTTCTTTGGAGTAAAAGACTGATATCAATAGCCCCATGTCGACCTGGTCAAATTTTGTGTCTTGAATGATCTGGAGCATGAGTATTATCACTAAATTCAGGCATTCAATTTGTTCCATTTATTCAGAAAACTAATAAATTCTAAATGAATAGAGACTTTACACTAAATTGGAGGAACTTGAAAGAGCTTCCACAGCCTTTACTATACAAGTCCTATTAGGCACCGGTTCACTTACGTACATTCATTCCACCCTATCAACGCAAGAACTGAAGGAATTTCAAGTCATAATCTCAAACTCTGTGATGTAGAAGCCATGTGTTTTCTAGCTTTGATGGAAAAAGTTGTGACAAAATTAGATTTGTTACTTACTACATCTATATATGCCTCATCAATTTTTCTCTTAGAGCCACTTACAGGCTCAGAATACTTAAAAATGTATTAAATCTTGCAGTGATGAGGCCATAAAAAATTGGCACAAAATAAATTGTAGAGAAGCTATCATTTCATGTATTCAACATATTTGGTATTTTTAATTCCTGTAATATTTTAGAAAATGACCATAGATGAGTCACTTCATCTCTCTAGACTTTAATTTCCTCATCAATACAAATTGTTTATAATGTGCATTTTTATATTAATTACCTGGGTAATTTAGTCTTCACTGGCTTCACTGTGAAGTTTACCAACTTTTCTTTCTCTATACTCCATAAAATGTCAGATGGCCTTTAAATTCAGCTTAATTCTCCCAGCTGTGGAGCAGGTGCAGGTGGGAGCAGGCATACACCCAGATGAACGTCTGTTTAGGTCTTTTTATTATTGTGGACTAAAGACTGATTAATTTCACCTTCTATATGATTTCCCTCCAAAATTTGAAAATAAATAATGTTTTCCTTTTCTATGCCCCTGAGAAGAAATATCCTTACACATGCATATCTAAAATGTAAGAATCTGGTGGTTAAGAACACATCTACCGATCCATTTTTCTCCAGCATCTGAAGTCTAATTTTGAAGAATGGTGTTGTCATCATTTAGCAGGGGAACCATGTGAAAGCATTTTCCCTGATTTGCAGTTATTTTCTGGACCCTCTTTTGTTTCTTTCTGCTGTAAAATTGGAGACATAAACATCGCATGTCTCCACCCAACTTGAAAATTCTACCTGTGCAGATTGACTGATTTCCAAGTACTGAAAAATGAGAATAGATGCTATTACAATAAGTGGATTACCATAATTCAATCAAATGATTCCTCTGCACTTATTTCCTGAGTATCTACCACATGCCCAACACACAGAAAAAAATGTCAATTACAGAACAACATGCACAAAACTGTGAGATATAACCAGACATTCAAGATGAATACAAAATGAATAGGTTAACCATGCAACATATGAACATAACTACATTATTTATTTATGTGCTTTAGATGATAACTTTAGAATGAATTCAAAAAAGTGGAAGAATAATAACACCTGGAAGAGCCAGTGATAGGAATAGTGAGTCTCGATCTGGCATTACAGGGGTGAGCCGATTTTAGAAAGGAGGGACAGTAGTAGAGACTGCAGGGCAGGATACCAACACAGATAAAATAATAAAAAAATCTTCTATCACAAGTAAGAGATAGGTGTCATCAGGTAATAATGAAAAGTAATATATTATTTTAGATACAAAGCCAAGCTCTCTACCAGCAGACTCTTTCTCACACTGTGTAATGTTGCATTGTTTTGACTATCAACTATAACAATAAGTAGAGAAAACCTACCCTATTGTCTGCATCCTAGCTATTTATCTGTATTTCCTATGGACGGTTGATAATTTTTTTTTCTTTAGCACCACTTAGATTTTACCGGCTCCCTGCCCAAACTCTTAAATATTTCCACTGTCTACAAAACGATGTCCACGGTTCTTATCCTTGCATTCAAGACCGTCAATAATCTGGCTCTAATGTACCTTTCCCAGAATATACCTCACTTCTCCCTAGATGTGTCCTGACCTGCAGTCCAATCTGATTTGGTGTTTGAGAGAGCAGTTGGCTTGATGCCTCTGCTTAGAGTGCCTCTCCTACATCTCAGTCTTCAAAATTCCTGCAGTAACTCAAGACTGATTCCAGTTTTATCTGCTCTGTTATTTGACAGTATCAGATGGAAATGTTGGCTCATTGTTCAATGTGCATATGTTTATTTATTCATTTATTTCATTCCTCTATAGTCTTTTAAACTTGTATGCTACATTCTACCTAATTTTGTATATCTTAGCTTCCCCTCTGGTTCAGGTAGGAAGTGTATGCTACAAAAAGCTCAGGACTAACCATTTAGTTATTGCTCAGCAAATGGATGGGAATCGAACCCAGTCAAATCAACTATATAATTCAGTGGTAAATGCCACCACCTGTGTGATCCATTGATCTGCAAAAGGAAATCACAGGGACAGTTTCTAATTTTACAGAAGTATATTCCCTAATCCCAAACAATGCCTTGAAAATATGCTCCTATGAATTTCTCAATAGGCTGGAAAAGTACAATATTATTATCCTATCTTACAACTAAGAAAACTGAAGCTCAAAAAAGATAAATGCTTAGTAGAAAGTCCCACAATTAGGAAATTCCAAACTTTGAAATCAGTCTTATTTCTGGACTTGGGTGCATTCTAATCACACCATGAAACATGCACGTCAGGTCATGTCCAATATAGAACACGCGTTCAGTGGGATGACTCTCGCTTCTCTATCTCTTCATGTCTCTTGTAATCTAGCATAGCACAGGTATGACTTCACATATGTTTATTAATCACCCCACCCCACCACACACACACACACACACACACACGTGGGATCCTCATGAACACTGCAGCTCCACACTCTGCTGGGTAATGGGAGAGAAATAGTGAATGCAGTAGTTATCCATGATTCTCAAACCTCCGTGAATTCGGCATTTTCATTTTTACATACACCAAACATATTTGATGTCAATTAAACATAATCTCTGCTTACATGGAACTGTACCTAATGGGCTTAAATCACATCAATTCAGAGGCAGGATTTGACTAGAAGAGAAGCAATCAATGAATGAAAATGTAACACAAAGCCAGAGAATTTTTACTGAGGTCTCAATAGAAACTAGACCCAGTGTCTGTGTGCAAGGCATACCATAACGGTAGTCTTTTTTGACATTATGGATATTGATGAGCCCTCTAGGGTCAGGATCTCAACCTTGGAAAAATTGCTTATTCAAGTGATCTTCAGCCCAAGGTTGCTGAGTGAGACACAGTTCAGCCTCCCCACGAATATTCCCTGGGCTTCTCTGATTGAAAAGTTGGCAGAAATGCTCAGCTTGCAGTCCTCTATATCCATTTAGATCAGTTCCCAGATGGAAACAGAACCTAAATTATGTTCAATAATCTAAACACTTGAGAAGTGGGGATGTTTATAGCATTAGTCTTTAAACATATAAGGTACAAGGAAATTAGTTCATGATTTAACTCACTTGGTCCATTTCTTGTGTTTGCATGCTTTGTGCTTATAATCCACAGTTGTTTATGACTTTTAGTCTATATTTTGTATTTGGGTTAAATTTTTTGTAATTGGATTCCAGCATCAGCATTAATCTACTGATGGCCATAAGTAAGAAAACATACCATGGATCAGACATGGCTCTGTGTCTTAGATATAGTGTGCAAGGATTTCTGAGAAGAGTTAATGAAAAAAGAATGTCTGTGAAGCTAACATGATTTTAGTAGGTGACAAAAAGGTAAGAGCTTACAGTTTCTATGCAAACTGGAAAAATTAAATATGACTCAGGAGATCCCATGTTGGTATCTGAGAAGGACCAAAGCAGCAGAAACAGTAAGACACAGGGTGTGAGTAAGAGTGCTGATGCTGAGTCAAAAGGGATCAAACATAATGAAGGTGTGATAAACATGTGGTTGGTGAACTTTGGAAGGGGCTTATGTCCAGAATAAAAGCAGAAAAAAAAAATACACTGGAGGGAAGACAGAGAGACTTGTTACAGTATTGCTGACCCAAATATGTAAATCCATGTAAAAGCAGTACTATGGGAGGAAACCAAGCCTTCTGCCAGGTGTTTTCTACTTTTGACCTTGGTGTTAAACACTCTTGCTATATGAGAAAAAATGAAAGGGGAGCTGACAAGTGTGAGAGTTCTCCAGACGGAGCCAGTGTTGTCCAGCCAGGCCTGCTGATTGCAGTATAGCAGAGGGCAGATTTAAATCTTAAACTGCAACCTTAATTGCTCCGAATTATTGAGCACCTATGAGTTGTCAAACATTTTATATACTTTTTCTCATGTAAGCTAATGAGGTAGGTATTCATTGCACCATTTTCCAGATGAGGAAATCAAGTCCCAAAATAACTTGCTCAAAGTTACAGAGCCAATCGTTGAGAAAGATGGGTTCATACCAGGATCTGACTGTTGGTAAAGGCTGTACATTTTCCAGCTATGTCCAGCTGTCTCTTGGTCCGTAACAATCATAACTAAATAATTAGGGACTATTATCTGAACTAAAGGAAAAGAAAAATTGTATTGATAGGAAAGATGCTTACATGTGATAATTGGGTTGTCATCTTAGCAAGATTAACCTCCTACAATAAATTGAAAGTTGTGATGTTGATGACAAAATGTGACACTGAGTATTAATAATATTAAAAATCTGTTATAAAATACCTACAAACAGTATCTTATCAACAAATATTTCCATAAATCAAATACTTCGAGAAATACAATGCAAATTTCTTCCCCCACTACAATGAAATGATTGACTTATTTTTCTAGATTCTTTAGTAATCTTAGAGAATTATGCATATTTTTTAATTCTCTGGAATAAATTTCAATGGAGTGTGGATAATTTGAATAGCATGCCATCAGATCTAAAAATAAATATGCTTGGCAGGAGACTACCTGAGCTCTATTGCCAGCTGTACTCTCAGCTCACAATTCCAGAATTCCCAGGTTTTCCTTTCATCACTATTTTGCACAAAGAAATTGTCCTAAATTTGTAGTTTTAAAATGGTATTTGGGTATTCCGCTTATGTTAGAATGAAATATTGTTCAAAAAATCCATAGCATACTAAAAGTAGGTTTGAAGAGAACAAATTTAGTACAGTTAAAGAAAGGCAATTCTGCAAAGAGAAACAATGGTGGCCACCTTGATAAGACTGGAGAGAGGATGGTTTAAAAAGAGCAGGCTAGATGAACAGAGTTGCTAAGAAAATGTTAGGAAGAAAAGCAGAGGAGGAAAATCATGGACCTGGCAGTAAGATATTAAAGCACTCTGCTTCAAAATACTTTGACCAGAAGACAGTCATGCACTTCTTAGATGAGCATTCCTTGAGACTTAGAGAAGAATTGCAGTAACAAGCAACTCCTAAATCTCAGTGGCTTTAACAACAGTGGATTAGCTGTGAGCTCAAATCCACAGAATGGGAGCCAGGATAAGAGGGCAACAACTTCATCTGAAACATCACCAAGTACCAAACAGGGCAGGGGTAGAGGAGAATCTAGCAAAGTATTCCTGGTCCTTCAGAATTCCACATAAAATGACAACATAATTTTTGAGCACATTAAAATGGTACAAATAAATCATATGCCCTCAGCTTTCTTCAGGTGTGTAGGAGAAGTATAACCTTTCCATGTTGGTGAAGGAGAAGGAGCTCAGAACTTGGGAAGCATCCTGCTGCTGTGAGTTAGTTACCTTATCACATGTGCCTGGGGAACTGACTCCTGGGATTGCCGATGTAGAGCAAGAAAGAGGCAGTGCTCCATACAAATGTCTTCCCATTCAAAAGGAATCCTGGCAGTAAAATTTCAGACATCTTGTGTAGTGATATTTTTGCCAATATATATTCTAGGGCAAGGGAAACAAAGGGAACATAAATAAATGGGACTACATCAAATTAAAAAGCTTCAGCACAACTAAAGAAACCATCAACAAAATGAAAAGGGAACCCACTGTATTGGAGAACATATTTGCCAATGATATATCTGATAAGGTGTAATTTCCAAAATACATAAAGAGTGTATACAACCCAACACCCAGAAGACAAGTAATCCAATTTAAAAATGGGCAAAGGACCCAAACAGAAACTTCACCAAAGAGGATATACAGATGGTCCATAGACATATGACAAAATACTCAACATCACTAGTTATCAGAGAGATGCAAACTAAAACCACAATGAGATAACCCCTCCCAACACCTGCCAGGATGGTTACCAACAATAAGTCAACAAACAACAAGTGCTGGCAAGGATGTGGAGAAAAGGAAAACCTTTTGTACTGTTGGTGGGGATGAAGACGGGTGCAGCCACTGTGGAAAGCGGTATGGAGACAACTCAAAAAATTAAAAATGGAATTTCCTTTTGACCAGCAATTCCACTTCTGGGATTATATCCTAAGAATCCCCAAACACCAATTTGAAAGAATATGCACACCCTTATATTCATATTTGCATTATTTACAATGCCAAGATCTGGGAATAGCCCAAGTGTCCACCTGTAGATGAGTGGATAAAAAAAGCTGTAGTATATTTATACAATGGAATACTATGCAGCAGTAAAAAATAAGAAAACTTACCTTATTTATTTATTTATTTATTTTTTGCAGCAGCATGGATGGACCTGGAGATTATTTTGTTAAGTGAATTAAGCCAGTCAGTGAAATACCATGTGACGTCTCTTATGTGTGTGAAATGTAATGAACAAAATAAACTAATAAACAAAATAGAAACAGAGACATGAACACATGAAACTGACTGACAGCTGTTAGATGAGAAGGAAGAGGGACAGGATGAAAGAGAGTGAAGGGATTAGTCAAAGAATGTGTATCCACAAACCATAAACACAGACAACAGTGTGCTGATGGCCTGAGGAAAGGTGGGGGTGAGGGCTGGGTGGAGGTGGGCGAAAGGGGGGTAAAGGAGGACAGCTGTAATAATGTAGACAATAAAAATAAAGTTAAAAATAGATAAATAAATAAATACTCTAAACAACAACGGCAAGGAGTCCTGGCACCAACAGCCATCACTGCCATACAACAGAGCTGTCTTCTGAAGGACTTCTGAAAATAGGCTGGTTTTAACACCATCCCTCCTGACCCTAGGAAGGTAGTACAGATCAGCCAAAACAACTGAAAGTTTATATTACTACACTGACACAGCAATGCTTATTTTTGCCATGCCAAAACACAGCCCAGTCATAATAAGGCCTTGATTTGTCCAGAGGGAAGGATGTTCCCACACGGGGAACCAAGGTCTTGGGTTTCAATGCCTGCAGAGCCCGTGAAGGAGTGCACCAAGGCACTGGAGTCTGAGGAAAAAGGAATGAGGCAGGGTGGTTCCTCAAGTTAATTCTTAATATTATTATTGATGATATCAGCAATCGTGATGGTAATTATCACCTGGAAATTTTGTACCTGCATGAGCACACTAGATCTCATAAGCACCGTGCAAGACAGAAGTCATGTTCTTTAGAACTCCTAGACATGCTAAACTACCAGTTCCTGCTCGTTTGATTAACATATGTTATAGCCCTCCCCCCTCCCCTGCCACAACAATGTACTTTATGCAGACAGAAAACAAAGAACCCAGATGTCGACTTTGGCCAGGAGAGAATGGAAGGAGGGAAGTTCTGTGACTTAATAGCACCATTCATCAGGATAGACTGTCACTCCACCCCTCCAGAGTTATGAACAACCCTGGAAAAAGATATATGATATGGAATTTAATTTTCAGTTTCAACTTGTGTTCCTACCCACCTAGAATTAGAGATATATATTCAAAGAGAAAGATCATTTTTCAGCAGTCTTGTGAGATTAAGTTTTATAGGGAAACATAAAAAATAAAATAAAACCACTAAGTATTTGAAACTCTATATCTGTTTCTTTTATTTTTTGGTTAAAGATGAAAACCCAAAAGGGTAGGAAAACAATCATAAACAACTTTCAATTTACCCCATATAAAGAATTTTCAAATGCCTTAACAGATCATAAATAACCTTCCCAAATCTAGACAATGCATGTAGTTAACTCTGTTTCCCAAATGAATTATCCCCCAGGCACAAAACCTGGCTTGATCATTTTTATCAAGTAATACACTTTCTTTTGTTTCATCCATATTTTCTTATGTAAATGCCTACTAATATCAAACTTTTAACTCAGCATATAGTTACTTCTGCAATATCAGCTCTTTTTGTTATAATTATTTTCTCCATTCCCTGAAACCCCATCTTACTTCATATCAATATCACAACATGGAGCACATTCTTCCTTGTACTTTAAGAATGCACATGTGTCTATGTCTTGTGTGTCTGCGGAGGCCTTGAGGGCAAGAACAATGTTCACTGATCACTTAATCCCATCAGGTGCAACTCTGTGCCTAATATTTTCCTTGATTTGAAATAAATTCCCATTGCTCTTTCAGTATACCGATTGACTCCAATGTACCCTGCCTCTACACAAATTAGACTTTTTAAAACATCCCTGGGGCTCTGCAAGATCAGACTGTGTAGACCTAGGTAACTGAGCAATTTCAAAATCTCAGAGCACTAGTTTCACTTTATAGTGATAGCAATTTTGATGACTTATGATGTCACCATAATAATTCTGCCAGATATTTAACTTGAGGCCATCATTTTAGGGCTGGGAGAACAGCAGTGGTCATCGGATCCATCTACATGTTGTGGGGGAGGAGTCCGCTTAGCACAAAGCTGGGCTCCACTCACTCTGGGATTCAGGGATGTTTGGAAAACATGGAGGACGGTGTCTTACAAGGATCCCACTAGTGTTATTTTTGCATGATACCAAGGAATTATAAAGGACACCATCCAACCAAAGGGAGGAAAAAAAATGGGTGTATAAACTTAAGCTGAAGGTAGCATGTCAATTGTGGGGTGATGGTGCAGGAAGGCTGTGAGTACCACAAAGATTTTGTTCAGCTTATTTTCCACTGCAGCAGTTTGGGCTTATCCCTGAGAAATAGCACATGCAAATTATGTCCATAGCTCACTGGCAGAGAAAAACTCAAGGACTCTGAAAAGGACTATCTTAATTTGGCGAAGGAGAGGGAGAATCTCTAGACTCATATAATTTGACTCAAAGGTAGGGGGTGGGAAGTTCTCCTAATTTCCAAAAAAGAGGGGATTGCAGAGTGACATCAGGGTCAGGGAAATCACCACACTGCCTACACTGACTTTGCCGATGGTCTGGGCCCAAGAGAGCAGCTGCAGACTGGAAGGCATTTATTATTTTTTTTGTCTGCCATGTGATCGCTACCCAGCAGTGCTAGGGCCTTGGTGGGAGAAAGCTCAGTGTGACTTTATGGAAACATCCCTGGAGTCCTTTAAGCTTCTAGAGCATCACCACAGGGAGGGAAGCTGCCTGCTGAGTGGAGGGAAATGGCCAGTGTTAAAAACCAGTGCACTTGTGTGCATAAGGGTGCTGCTCCCTGGGAGCTCTTGCAAATGGAAGATTGTGTGGGGCTGGGGATGGAGGGATGGGACAGCGACGGAGAGTGATGCAACCAGAAGCATTTGAGGGACACTGCTGATTATGTGTGTAAAAGTGATATTAGTTGTCATCCCTTCTTAGAAATGAGGAAACATAGGTCAAGCTAAATGAATTTTTACACAACTGGTGAGTGAAAGCTAATACTTCCTCTCCTGTCTTTTCTGTATTTTCTGGAGTTCTCATTTTCTATCCTCCATTTCACAAAGAAAAAATCACCCTTATGCTGCTCTCTATCTGGCCAGGAGATCTGACTTCAGAGTCTCACTAATGCATCCATTTCTGAACCTCTGCCTCCACATCAAATGAAACCACCCAACAAAGACAAGTTCTTTTCCCATGATAATTCAAAGAGGCAATAATTTATTGAGGTATTCTGAAATGTGAGGTATTCGAAAACTAAGAAACCTAGCTCCATGAAGTGATATATAATGTCAGCAGGTTCTGCTGGTGACACTGATATTTACCAGGCACGTGACCAAAGTCCTGTTATCTCCTAAGTGAAGATGTTGAGTTAATTAGATTCTATGATCTCTGTAAGCCCTAAAAATTCTATCCTTGATATTCTGATTAAAGCTTGACATTTTATAGGACAGCCTTATGTTTGTTGTCACCCTTGGGAGTTTCAGAATTAAAAGATGCTGCAGGGGGTACATAGCCATCCTTCACGGGAAAGGGGCACCCTCTGCATTCAACCACCGTGAAGCTTGCAGACCTAAACCCTCTCTGGTGACTTGTAAGCCTATGTGGAACACATCATGATGTGGGTAACATACGCATCTCTTGGAAGTTATTTCAAATCACAACCTAACAAAAAGAGAAGGCTCCTGTTCCCTGGTTGAATTCCATTGTGTTCCCACTTTGCTTCTAGGACACAGATGACAGATTTAGCCTTTTCACCTTCATTGCAAAGGGAGAGTTGTCAATTTAAATTAGATGACAGTCATGTTCCAAAGATCAGGCACAATTTCTGAAAGTATTTTATGCTTAAGATTCAGAAGAGAAGGTTCTGAATCTTACAGTTCTCTTGAAATTATTTTTCTCTCTCATTGAGTTTCCCTGAATTAAGAAATTAGATAAAAGTGAAAATTAAAGAGTCCAGATTTTGTTTTCAGTTACTTACATCCTTTTGCCAAACTCCTTAATGGTAACTGATTAGAGATGTTGGCTCCAAAAACGCCCAACTATTAAATTGTTAAATACAGGATTTGGAAACAGGATAGCATATCAAGGAAATAATGAGGTGACTGGCTCTTCTCATGCACTATCGGACAGTAGAAAATCCAAATCATTTCCCAGAGAATTCTGGGAAATCCTTGCCATAGATTTGTTTCCTTTTTATTCCAAGGATTCCAGTGCTGCCACCAAAAGGAGGGGGTTTTGACTAAAGAGGCACAACCTGTAAATACCGAGCACAACTTCAGAAGGGTTGCTTTGAATATTTTTTAATCATACATCTACTTAACAAATGCTGACCAAATAGTAAGCATGTATAAGACACTGTTCTAGGATAATAAGGTAACAAACAGAATGGAAACAGAGGCATAGATACATAGAACAGACTGATAGTGTTCAGAGGGGAGGGGGGAACTGGATGAAAGATGATGAAGTGATTAGCCAAAGAACATTTATGCATGACCCATGGACAAGGACAACAATAAGGGGATTGACTTAGGGAGAGGAGAGGGTGAAGCTGGGTGGAGGTGGAAAGGGGAGAAAAAGCAGGAACAATTGTAATTGTATAAATAAAAAACATGAACAGATATACAAACAAGAGACACTGTTCTAGGACCTGGGATGAAAGAAACTAGGCCATTGCTGTAATGAGGCCTTTACTCTAGTGGTTGCAGACACATCATTGAGGAATAAATATGTACTGTTTGGGGAGGGAATAAACTCTATGAAGAAAAGGAGAATGAAGGTGGAGGTGGGTCAGGGGAAAGGAGTTCAAAAAATAGCACTTCTTTTGAAGGGCTACTGAGTATATATCTGGCGAAAATAGAGGAGCAAAGCATGTCGGAATTTTGTGGGGCAGGGGCATCCAAGGTCAAAGTGAGGTACACGGACAGGTTCTGAAAGAGCAGCATGCTTGGTGTGTCTGAGGAAGAACAGGGCCCATGCGACTGAAGTGAAGTGAAGAAGATGAAAACAGGAAGGCCACAGAAGGTGGTCAGGTTCAGTTAGGAAGTCTTTGGAAGGTTTTCAGCACAGAAGTGATATGATATGGCCTACATTCTTAAAGAATAATTCTGGGCGCTACATACTTTGAGAATGGAAGCAGAGGAGCCATTACAAAATATTGAAATAGTCCAGGAAAGAGTTGGTGACAGCTGAGAGCAGAATGGTAGTGGTGAAGATAGTGAGTTGATTTCAGTTGACAGGATGTACTCATGACCTGGGTATGTGGGTCTGCGAGAAAAAAAAAGAATTTAAAACTACAAAATTTCGGGACTAATTGGAAGAGTGGAGTGGCCATTTACTAGGAAGTAGAAGACTGTGGTAGGAGATTTGTGGTTGCTAGACCACTGGTTCATTCTGGGTTTTGCTTTGGATATGCTAAATTTGAGATGCCAATTATACATCCAAGTGGTATTTGTATATAGAAGACAGACAGAAGGAAATGCCAACTTTAAAAAACTTTATTATTTAGAAAATGATAAGGAAATTCTTCACATATCAAAAAATATACTTTAAAAATATTCTCTTTAGCATGGTACTAAAGAATGAAAGTAAAATTAAATATTAAACATTTAGGCTCAAATCTCCCTTTCTTCCACTTTGGAGAAGTTATATAATACCTCTGAGCTTCAGTGTCCTTATCTGTAAAATGGGTTCAAAAATAAATTTTCTAAATAATCCACATGGCCTTTTTGGAGATTTGGTGACTTAAAAGTGTATCAAAGTATTTTATTTATTAGTTTTTTCAAAGTACTTTATAAACTCTGAATCAGTATTGCCTAAAATTTGCCAACAACAAGAACTGCCTGCTCATGTTTGGTGTGGTTTTGGTTGTTCATTTGTATGTTTGCTTTTAAAACTTATTATTTAATCCTAAGGAATAGACTTCCAGCCAAGATGGAGGCATAGGTAGACATACTGTGCCTCCTCACACAACCAAAAGAAGGACAACAACAAATTTAAACACAAAAAACAAAAAGAACTGACAGAAAATCAATCTGTATGAAAGTCTGATAACCAAGGAGTTAAAGAAGAAACACTCATCCAGACTGGTAGGAGGGGCAGAGACAGGCAGCAAGGACAGAGAGGACTCATGGCAAGGCAGTAGCTGGAGGAACTGGGTGAGTGAGGCAGCAGCTGGCAGACCTGATTGTCCCACATCCTTATGCAGATAAACTAGAAGGAACAACTCGGGAGCAAGACAGACCGTTCAACCTAGGGTTCCAGTGTGGGGAAATAAAGCCTTAAACCTCTGATTGAAAACATCTGTGGGGGCTGAGGTGGCATCAGGAGAAACTCCCAGCCTCATAGGAGAGTCTGTTAGAGAGACACACATGGTCAGAGAATGTATACAAAACCACTCACCTGGGAATCAGCACCAGAAAGGCCCAATTTGCTTGTGGGTAACAGGGAAAGTGACTGAAAACCAGCAGAGAGCCAAGCAAGTGTCATTGTTCCCTCTTAGATACAGTTTCACAACACAGCGACGTGTGTTGCCCCACCCTGGTGACAACTAAGGCTCTGCCCCTTACTACATAACAGGCATACTGAGACAAAAATATTGCCCAAATGAAAGAATGGGTCAAAGCTCCAGAACGAACACAATTAAGCGACAAAGAGATAGTTAACCTATCAGATGCACAGTTCAAAACACTGGTAATCAGGATACTAAGAGAATTGATTGAATATGGTCAGAGATTAGAGGTAAAAATGAAGTCTATGAAAAGTGAAATAAAGGAAAATGTATAGGGAACCAACAGTGACTGGAAGGAATCCAGGACTCAAATCAACAATTTGGAGCAGCTGGAAGAAAGAAACATTCAACCAGAACAGAATGAGGAAACAAGAATTCAAATAAAAATGAGGAGAGGCTTAGGAACCTCCAGGACAACTTTAAACATCCCAGCATATGAATCATAGGGGTGTCAGAAGGAGAAGAAGAAGAGCAAGAAATTGAAAACTTATTTGAAAACATAATAAAGGAGAACTTCCCCAATCTGGCAAAGGAAATAGACTTCCAGGACGTCAGGAAGCTCAGAGAGTCCCAAAGAAGTTGGACCCAAGGAGGAACACACCAAGGCATATCATAATTACATTAGCCAAGATTAAAGAGAAGAAGAGAATGTTAAAAAAAACAGCAAGAAAAAAGGAGAGAGTTACCTACAAAGCAGTTTCCTTAGACTATCAATTGATTTCTCAAAAGAAACCTTGCAGGCAAGAAGGGGCTAGAAAGAAGTATTTGAAGTCATGAAAGGCAAGGACCTACATCCAAGGTGACTCTATCCAGCATAGTTATCTTTTAGAATGGAAGGGCAGATAAAGTCCTTCTCAGATAAGGTCAAGTTAAAGGAGTTCATCATCACCAAGCCCTTATTATATGAAATGTTAAAGGGACTTATCTAAGAAAAAGAAGATAAAAATATAAACAGTAAAATGACAACAAACTCACAGCTATTAACAACTGAACCTAAAAAAAAAAACAACTAAGCAAACAACTACAACAAGAACAGAACCACAAGAAATGGTGATCATATGTAGGGTTGTCTGTGGGGAAGTGGGAGGGGGCGAGAGGGGGAAAAGGTACAGAGAATAAGTAGCATAAATGGTAGGTAGAAAATAGATGGGGGGATGTTAAGAGTAGTATAGGAAATGTAGAAGCCAAAGAACTTATATGTATGACCCATGGACATGAACTAAAGGGGGGGAATGTGGGTGGGAGAGGGTATACAGGGTGGACTGGAATAAAGGGGGAAATGGCACAACAGTAATAGTGTAGTCAATAAAATATATTTTAAAAAATAAAAATAAAGGAAAAATACATAAATATAACTTATTATTTAACCCTATCTGAAGTGTACTGAATCTGAAACTTCAAGAGTAAACTTGTTATTGTCTTTCAAAAAATTTAACTTTCCCAACTTTTTATTTCTGTCTAATTTTAAGACTCCTTCACCAAACAAAGTATATACACAGAGTATACTTTTAAAATTGCATTCCCTTATATAAGCAGATCTATGGAGTCAAGTCAGTATTATATAGGGTTGACATATAAAACTTTTCCAGTCCACATTCTCCAATTGGTGTGTTTCATGGGATAACACAATTCTATTAACAATTCTAAGGCCAAAACCCCAGGACAATTTTGAAGGCCATCAAGTTTACCTTTCGAATCTACCATTTGTTTGTACACCCTTTTTTGTTTGTTTTAATTTGCCATCTTATACTCATGTAGAGGAACCCAGGTCCTTCTGTTCAAATAACTGGGTTAATTTATACTCATACACCTCAGTTCTTAACATCTTAATATATTATGACTCTTCAACATATCAAATATTACATAATATGTCAGCATATTCTAAAGTGGGCATTAGGAAGAGGTAATATTCAATCCTAAAGAATGAACAGTGCAACTGGAGCCTTTCCCGCTAGACATCTCCGTCATGGAAGGCATTGTTGTCGAACTTTTTATACCATGTTGTTTGCAAAGTCATCGCCTCTCACCTGCAGGGAAA
Organism: Carollia perspicillata; assembly: GCA_004027735.1. Lineage (NCBI taxonomy): Eukaryota > Metazoa > Chordata > Mammalia > Chiroptera > Phyllostomidae > Carollia > Carollia perspicillata. Next base: position 52,710 of record PVKM010000084.1, on the reverse strand, counting down.
GTGACTCTCAACCAGTTTGAAAGAAGTTACTGAGGGAACATGGCAGCGCCAGTCCCCCAAAAGTCAAGTGATCCTTTACCTCTCACCTGACATGTCTGTGCAAAGGTGAAGATGAAGTAGCTGCGGAAGAGCCAGTACCAAAAGAAAAAGGTCTGCATTGGCCAAATAGAGGACCGGACCTGGTTTCAACACTGTTGCTTAAAATTTCTCTGTTGGTTTTTTTTCCTGCAGACTGCACTTCATGGAAGATGTGGAAGAATTGAGTTGACCAGAGTTGTTGTATGACTAGATGATATCACAACAGAATCCGATGTTGGGGGGACACACAGAACCCTAGAACACTAAGATGGTGGTGGTTGGTACGAGAGCTAATACAGCAGCTGAGTCACTGGCATGATCAGTATCCTCTGCAACCTGGGTCAGGGGCACAAACTGGAATAAGAACCAGACCTCCTTCCCATCCGAAGGCCATGTGTCTTCAAGGGTTCTCCACTGAATAAGTGACCTCTGATGTAGCAGAGCCTGAGGAATGCATTCAGTGTGCTCCTGCTTCCTTCCCCTGAGCCATGTGGACATTTGAGGTACTAGCCTGACCATCTTCTTGCTGTGATTTCCCATTTGCTCTCTGCATGACCTTGCACGGGCCACCTGGGTAGTTCATTCCATAGTTCCTTGCTCTGAAAATCTTGTGCTTACATGAACTTTGGCATCTCACTGGGTCATATTTCATGTGTGCTGTATAATCTCAACATTAGGATTTCAAATTACCCACAGTAAATTTTCAATTCAAATTTATATCCCAGTTGCTTTAAATTATCTTTCATTGACCTCCAGTGTTATCCTAAAGGCATATGAAAACACTCCATTATTAGCTTAATATTAGAAATTGGACTCAGTTCAATTCTGAACTGAGTTCTTATTCTGAGAACGGCATGCAAATTCAGTTCTCAGAAAACAAACAACAAAACCTAGTTCACCCTAAAACTAACTTTAAAAAAATTTGGGGTATGTTATTGGTATATGGCTTCTCATATATAATGAAGTACATCAGAATGACAATAAAATGCTTTTATATTTTTGGAGTAACTTTTTTTTACTACTCTTCTTGAACAATAGTGGTTTTCAGGATGTTTTCCTATAAATTATCCATTAAATTTGCTTCTAATCTGACAGTTATGGTAGCTCAGACTTAAATTAAATATCAACAGAACCTAATACATGGAACCTACCTACTATGGAAACGTAAAGATCAATGAAGCACACACTTCTATGATAGGAGAATAAGCACAAACATGTTCACGAATCATCATTTGAAAGTGATACTATGGTGGAGTACTATACAACTGTAAAAAGGAATGATTACTATCTCTTTCTGTACGAAGCCAGGGAAAGCTCTCCATTATCTGTTACATGACATGGGTTTGTTCATCTAATAAACAGGGAAATGTGAATATTTATGTACTTGCACTGGAGTCAACTGCCTAAGCTCCTGAGTCTCAGTCTTCCCTTCCATATAAGGATGATGATGATTGTCACAGATGATTGTTATGAGGATTAAGCAAAACAAAATTAGATATGTAAATGATCTGGGTGCTGAATCACTGTTGTTCCCTAATTTATGACAGGATATCCTTTAGAGAAACTCAAGAGCTTAGAAAGAAATAAGAGAAGCCTTATTACAGGGTCTGTCAGCAGGAAGTTTGAGTTGAAAATGGGTTGGGCAAAAGCAGCAATTTATTCATGTCTTACAAACATAGTCTTACAAACATCATACATTGCTGGCACGAAAGAACAGACACCATCTCATACGCCATGCTTCCTTCCAAATCACTTCTACTGAGTTACAACATCAGAACAAGTCAGTTACTGAGTTACACAGTTCTTCAAACGCAAGTACCTCCCCATTGGAGGGGTGAGATTGGCTAATCAGACGAACAATTAATTTACATGTTTGATACAGTGCAGGATTTGGAACAGAATTCAGGGTATCCACACTGATATTATAATGTATCATAAAACAGCACAACCGTCAAAGATGATGGGATCACATACGCCCCTGCCTGTTTCAATTCCTTTTTAGTTTTTCTTCTTTCTTTTCTTAAAAGCAATTGCAAATAGTTTTACTCAACTTTTCACACGCAAAAAACACCTGAAGTTTTAATAACTAAAAACTATTTACAAATTATCATTGTAACTTCAAAAGTACGTGTTGTTGGTTTTGTTGTTCCACTTTAAAAAAATTATCACCCCTTTCCAACAACCACCCTTCACTTAGTACCACAACTAACTCCGGCAGCTATGAAGGGTACTTTGGGTTGAGTCCTCACAAATGTGCAGAGCTCCGAAATGTATTATAGTGCATGGCCCATGTACCAACTATACATACATTACAAGGCCATGACTTCCCCAAACCACACACTGACTACAGTTCACTTCGTTTTGCTTTCATGAAAATGCTGAGTGGACCAAGATGTTGAGAGGTGACTGTGTGGTGGAATGAAAGAAATGATTGGGGAATGGTCTTTTCAATCCCAAAGTCATCTTAAAGCACAAAAAGAGGTCAGTTTCAATTTTTGTACATGTAAAACATTTTCTATACATTAGGCATAGTCATAAAAAGCATGTAGAAGTTGTTTTGAAAATGCATTGTCATAGAATTTACAAACACGGAGATATCAAACACATTCTCAAAAAACTGCTAAAGTACTGACACAAAACCTGACTCAAAATGTAAAATTTTCAGTAGACTTTATTTGCTAACTTGCATAATTAATACTTCAACTGTACCCGAGTTTCACCCATACTTCTCTAAATACTTAAAGATAGTAATGTTACCTCAAATTCATTCACAGGGCACTGCTTTACTCTAATAGGTTCTTAATGAATTTCAGGTCCCTGGCACTGGAAAAATGGTGTAAGACACAAGTCTGCCAAGAAACTGTTCCACAGAAAACAGCTCAAGACAAATCAGCTGAGAAAAGTTAGTGAAACATTCTTTATTGTGCTAATTTGGCAGCCTAAATATATTTTGTGTGAACATATGTAAATTGTATTAGGCTTGCTGTATAACAACTTCTTACTCTTGGTTTTAGTAATTAATGCTTTCCGTCTGGCAGTGGTTATAACAAACTTCAGTCTTCGTTTGTTTCTTTTCAAATAGTACCTTAGTCCTTTCTGGAGAGCAACTCAATGAAGACTTAGTTAGTCATGCCCTCTCCATGTGCAAGAGACGGCCTCGAGTGTACACTGGCATACTTTACATATTTCCTACGAGAGAACTGCATTTCTAACTGGATTTCTACCTGAAGTTTCTATCTTTACCCACTAGCTAATTCGACAACTTCACAAAGGTAAATAGGGCTTCCTAAGACCACAATGACGCTTGTGATAGGCAGTAAATAATTCAAGGCCATGGTCCTTATGTGAGATTATACTTCACAACATTTGACTCACATATAACCTTAAGGGGGAGAAAAAATCATATTTCAGCCACAGTGTTCTTAACTCAGCCCTTTGATAAAATGATTCCTCAGTTTGTTCACTGTCCTTTTGAAGCAAACCTAAGTTACTCCTCTTACGACAGAATTGTATCAAGTAATTACAAAACAAAGAGTAATGACCACATACTTTTATATGCAGGACACCATTTGCACATGACATAATTAATAAAAACAAACTAGAAAACACTTCCTCAATATCTTTGGATGTAAAGAAAATGGATTTCCCCACTTGAAGAAATAGGGATGAATTTTCATAAGACATGCTTTTCATTCCTAAATTTTAACAATCCCATTAACTTCCAGTGACATGCTCCGATGACAGTGTCACCTTCTAAACCACAGACGTGACGTGGAATTGTACCACAGTGTTTGTAAAACGCTTGACCACTCTTTTTTCGTATCACTGGTAACCTGCAGCGGAAATTAATTATCTTATGAAAATTCACCCAATGTCTCTAGTAAAGGGGGACATTATCAGGATACACATTGACAGTTACTTTCTAGTCTGTTAATCTGATCCATTTCTAACAACAACAACGAGAAAAGGTAGCTTGCTGTCACAAGCTTGCAATTACATATCAGAAAGAAAAAAAAGAAATGTTCCTTGCCTAGTAAAAATCATTAAGTCCCAACACTTGGCTGGCATGCTACCCATCACAGAGCACGTGCCACTTGGCGATCTGTCTCCTGGGATAGTCACAGATCTCCTTCCAGTGCTCGCCACCCGTTCCTTCCGCGGCGGCTCCCAGGACCAAACGCCCAATGACCTCGTTGCGGGATCCCCTTTCGGAATCCAGAACGAGAAATTCAACACTTATCTCTTCAAGACCCTCACAAGGAATATCAAAGACAAACAGTTCATTGAATACTGCGTTGGGGGTGCATTTCTTCACGTGAGTCTTCTTTTTGGAGATTCTCTTTTTGGCATGGTACAGGTTCACTTTGACGTAGGGGTCTGCAACGGTAAGCAACAGGCATTACAGAAACAGGCCCCGGCTAGTTACAGTGTCCTTAGACATGACTGCCTGCCTATAGAATGTGATTACAATGAAAACATGGCAGAACAGACCAAAAGTATGCATAATCTCAGATTCTCTCTTGTCAACAAATTAAGAATGTGCAGCATGAGAGAAAACGGTTTCAAACCAGGGGCTGAGGAAGGAACTGTAATGACGAGATGAAGAGACAACATATAGGAGAAGAAAAGAGAATATTCTAATGACACATCCTAATTGCTAATAACTCATTCCAGTAATAGGATAGAAGGAAAAAAAAACATTGGTGAGCATCTAACCTTACTGAGTTGTGTGACTTTAGATAAGTCTCTCTAGCTTTCTGAGCATGGGTTGATTTTCTGTTGAACAGACATTAAGGATTTATAATGGCAACGCCCTTTTCGGCTTTAACATTTTTACGCTTCTTTAATCATGTACTGGGATGGCTTTCTATTTCCCACTGCTGACCTTCCCATGACCTTCCTCCTGCTATTGTGTGGACTTTAGGATCATGCTACTTTATCACATATTTAATTATATTATTTTGGACTTTTTCTGGTTGCAGCATATAAATTAATTTTAGCTCCCTAATCCAAAACTCTAAACCGTTAAGACCATACCTTGTCCTCAACTTCCATTACCCAATAATAATAATAATAATAATAGGTAATATTTAGTGAAATACATATTTCTAATCCTCACAACCCACCTCAAGGTGAGTATTATGTCTAGTTTATACAGAGTTTAAGAAACATACCCAAGCTGACTATGTTAAGAAATGGAAGGGTTAGGATTTGAACTCCAGTCATTTTAACCCATAGGTCATGTGTTCTCTCTGATCATGCTATACAACTGTTTTTTTTTTAATTGGTCACAAAATCAAAAGGTAATTCTTAAAGCAGACATAAAAAATCAAAAGGAAACAATAAAATAAGAGAAGTATAAGGGTAGGCAGGCTCACTTAAAATACTAAAATTGAGAACAGCTCTTCCACACCCTCACTTTATACCCACCGCTGGGTCTTTGGCTATGGCCCCCCGTCACTGCATTTACCACTGCTGTCTGCTGAACCGCATTCGGACACCGACCCTGTACTACCTTTGGTTTAGATCTTAGCACTATGCCATGGTCTTCCTCTTGCTAGGGGCATTGGATCACACTATTAGCCCAGAAAATGAGAAACAGGAAGACAATCACAGCCCTTGTGATTGTGACTAAAATGCAAAGCAGAATCGTGAGGATGTCAGTTCTCTTTTGCCCAGTGGCTCTCACTTATACGTGGAGCCTGAGTTTCTCAGAAGCGTTCTTACCTGAGAGTCCAGATACATCGGATTTGGGCAGGTGTCGAGCTTTCAAGACAACCACAGTGAGAGTGTTCGTGGTGGACTGATAGCAGAGAGAGATCAGCAACTCCCCCCGTCCCGAAGACTTCTAGACAAAGGAAGATGTGGTATATTTATTACTTTTTGTTTTGAAATTTGTACTTATGTTAACATTTTCAAGCAATGTAATAGCATTGTTATTTAAATGTAACTTTTCTACTTATTTTTATTTTACGATGCTGAGGAATCCTAGAGTAACAAGCTTTTGTGTAGTAGCATCACCACCTAAAAACAACTGCCTGCCATCTTGTGTTGCTTTTAGGTACTACAGGATGTTAAAATTGAAATGAGTTAGCCACACCCCTTACTAGAAATGTTTTAAAGGATATTTAGAGAATAGCCTATACAGAGGTATGTTTAGCTTTCGCTTTCTAAATTAAATCTATACTTTTTGAAGTTATTAATAGTAACAAATTATCTAGTCATTTAAATGAATCTATAATAAGGCAAAAAACTCATGTTAAGTTTGATTTTACTTTAAATTCTTTAGCACTGAGATTATTGGAATTTGAATTCAAACCATCTGAACTTTATTCGGACCCCCATCACTCTCTGGGTCCACATGGATGGTGGAGTTAAAATTCTCTGCAACCACCCCCCACCCAAAGTCCTCTTTAATGTAAGGAGTGAATTCAGCATCAGAGAGAATTGACTCAATTTTTAATGCTTTGTGTTTGGACAATATTACAGGATCCTTCTTGGCATGATACTTAGGTTTTATTTGTACTCTAAAGACATTATATAAGATTACTAAGAATTCAAAGCACGGGTTTTAACTGAAAGTAACAAAATATAACCTTGGGGCTTGATTACAACTAAGAATGGTATCCGGACCAGAGCTCCTAAAACTTCACTATACATTTATACAAAAGCTGACAGTGGGTAGCTGTATGAATGCACACTTCAGGAAGAATAAGACTATGGCACAGATGGGTATCCCACTGCCACTAACCAGCTGGGTGTCTCATGTAAGCTACTTAATGTACTTGGACCTTGGCTTCCATTAATTTCAACAAAGAGGCAGAGGCAAAGATATGGTCAAAATGAGCTTTATGGTATTCTATGGCATTATACATTATAGACACAAGTTATTCTAAAATACCACAATTGGAATTGGTTGAGTTCTCTAGTTAATGGGAAAAAGGATTCAATTTGATTAACTAATGTCTTATTTTCTAATCCTCCCAGAACTACCAAAGTAGTACAACTGTGAGGGCAGAGTAACTCATTTCCTGTTATACAACACAAAGATGAACATTTATAATTCAATATGATGTGCTGTCTCCTCCTGGAAAAGCAATTCTATGAAAAGTCAATACAACTTCCAAATCCTCGGGATAAATTGATTTAATTTTCAATTTCAATTTCAATTTCAAATTCAATTATGCTAACTTTGTTAGCTTGAGTATAAATAAATATTTGCCTACATTTTAGTTGAGTGGCATCTTAGTCAAATTACTTGTGCCAGAAATGGACAAAAACTATTTATATATACTTAAATATCTATAAAGGATGCCTATTTTTATATCATTAAAATATTTTAATCATCTCAGCTGTGAATTAAATTTTCTTTCATCTACTCTATTCCCCTCCTCCCATTTGATTATGATTAATAACAATTAAACATGGTAAAGATGATATCTACAAAACTTATCATCCTAATGAAAACGCCCTAGATACAAAAAAAGCTACATTAAGAGATTGTCTGTAAATATTTTAAGCACTGCAAATGAATTACCCTGACATTTCTCTTGATTATCTCTCTGTTCATTAGCATTTTTCCATCAGACAATTCAATTCCTGCCAGAGGAATAAGGACTTCTCCAATGATATCATCTCTTGAAAACCTGTCAAAACTCAAGATTGTGAAGTGCAAGGCCAGCTCTTGGATCTGGGTGTAGGGGATCCCATAGAATGTAAAGGTCTCATCAAAAGCTGGGTCCAAGGTCTTTCTCAGAACTCTGGTTTTCACTTTATGCTTCTTCTCTGGGAGGATTGTCATTTTGATATATGGGTCGGAGGTCATTGACTGCTCATCCATGGCTGGCAAGCCACGGGCTTCCTTGATGTTTACCACAAATGCTTTCTTCTCAAAGTTGTACTCTAAGGAGAAGAAGAGGGTTCCCAGCTTCTCTTGTTTCTCTTCTGAGCTGAGGGAAGTGCTGGACTTTAAGCTATCAGGGGAAACCCCTTCTCTCTCCCCTTCTGCAAAGAGCTTTGGGGTCACATTCTCCAGATCAGGGGGACTGCCAGCTTTGAGGTTTGTTTTGGGAAAATTGCCATTGAGATCTCTCTTCTCAAGGTCAAGATGCAATGAATTCTTTGACACAGCTGGTTTATTCTTTACTTCATTTTTGTCCTCTGCTCCAAACTTCTTTTTGCTACTCAGGTTTTCAGGGTAAATATCAACTCCCTTCAGCACATGCACAAACTTATATGGAGGAGTCTTGTTAGACTTGGATGATTTTCTCTGACAGCAGATCCATGCAAACAGAGAGACCGTGAAGACCAGGCCAAATGCACTGAAGATCCCCACCACTGTGGGGATTTCATCTGAAAAATCAAAAGACCAATAACATATATTAAAGGGGCAGAGTTGGAGACAGGAGCCTGTGTAAAGAAGCATCCCAGAGCTGGCAGTTGCTGTAGGTGGCACAGACTGAATTACTTTCCAACTGCTCTGGGTTTGAGTTCTGTACACATTTCGTATCACCTTCAGGGGCGGGGAAAGCACATTCTTTGTGTGACACATAGGGGGAAAATACAGGATAACAGAAACTTCTTCATGCCAGTAGTTTTCATAAATGACATGAAAAAGTGAAACAGGGCCTGAGTCAAGGGGGAGGGAACGCTAAATGACCCTGACCTGCCTTTGTTTTTACAGATGAGTCAATGTAGCATGATGGGTCAGTATTAATCGCATTATGTTTTCATTGACATTTAGAGACTTTCCAGAAGGATCAATTCTTACTGACTATAAAACTTTACATGCACATTCTTCAAATACTGAGACAGTCTGTATTCTTAGTTGTTCTTTATTTACCCAGGATCCAAGCAGCAAACATCTAGGGACTCAGTGATTCAGATAATTTTAAGAAATGATGGAACATTATCTGCCATTGTCACAGACTCATTAATAATATCCATCCAAATTATGCAACAGTGGTAAGAGATATATAGAGATAGATAGATATACAGATATATATGGAAAGTAATAATTAAAAAGAACAGGATATTAATATTGCATGACTTATAACACTAGAAACTCCTTGAATACTAACCCCAAATTTCTCAAACACTGAATTGTCTGAAGCACAAATTAATTACACCTATATAGGATAAAATCAAACAATGATTCTAAATGAATCATTGAATGAATGATTCTAAAGGAATGATTCTAAATGAATCATCATTCCTTAACAGGTAATGAGAAGAGTAATTGAGTATAGATAATTTAAAGTTCAATTTTATCATAACTGATTTTTTCCTAGCATAGTTCCCCATGGCAAATGATAAACAAATTGAAATTGGCATTCTTTCCTGGAATGAGGACACATTAAATTACACTGACATTAGGTAACATTGATTATGCATGAAGCTTATCATGTTTCTCATGTAAGCATATTTATCCCACAGATGATTAGTAACGTGTGTAAAAGCAGTATTACTATACCAGGACACAATGCACCAATTACTCAATGTTTAATATAAGCAAAGTGAATATAACTAATATAATATTATCTGTATTTAGTTCCATGCAGTCTATTTTTTTATGCCAGATACTGAAGAATAAAGTTAAAAGTCCCAGTCAGGACAGGGTTAAATCTTGTTTAAATAACCCATAAAAGAATAATCTTTTGTTACTCCCCTTCTTTATCCCTCCAAATCTTCTGCCTATCTACTTCATGATCACAAACTAAACTCAAAGCATTTACAGCAAGCACTAAAACATTTAGAAATGTCAAAGGAAAGCAGAAGTATCTAAGAAGATAAAAAAGCAAAGTGAAACAACAATAAAATATTCTGTTGTTTAATTATATCAAGAAACTAAATCACAGAATGAAAAACAATAAGCCTTTTAAACCCCCAAACAGAAAAAGCAGCAAATGTTACAGAAAAAGAATGAGGCAAGAGATAAAAAAGATAATCAGCTAAACTTAGTATCAGCTTTTCAGTTTTTCCTTCTATTCAAGTCTTTGTGGTAGAAAAAAAAAAAAATCCACTCCTGGACTCTCTAATAAAACAAGGCCAGGAAGCAAAAGCAAGTCATGAACTAATAAAAGCAAGAAGAACAATACAAGCCATAGAAAATGATGTTTTTTTCTAAATGGACTGATGGCTCAAGCTGGAACATATTTGTCACTAATACAGTTTCTCAAAATGCCTCAGTTTTAGAAAATTTCTGACTTTCAAATCAGAAACTGTGATTAACATGGAAACAATATAAACTCTATCACCCAAAGAGAAGTCTGTGAAAGAAACCTATTTCTGAATATAGTATCACAAAATGTCTCTATTCAACACTTATATCAAATGACAACATATTCAACATAACACAGAAAGACTTACTACTCCCTGTGTATTAAGTCTACTGATAAGGTCTTAAGCTTATGAAGGTAAAAATCTCAGTCATTTCACCTAGTTTAATAACATCATGCATGTATAGATATCATTCCTTATTGGCAAACTTCTATGAAATTCTCTGTTTTTATTTTTTTAATACTTGTAAAGTGAGTAAAACTCAGATCTCTTATCTTCCGAATGTAATGAGACCTACAGTATGACTTTTTTTATTTGAAGAAGTACATCTGATTTTCCTTATTAAAGAGAAGAGAGCAATGGTGCCAAAACTGTGGGATCGGAAACGGGAAACTGAACTGGAAAAATGGAGTACTAATCCTAGTTTCCAGTAGCTTTTAGCTGTTTGACCCGCAACATTTCCCCCATCTCTCTGAGCTGGACTGAGCTACCTCATTTCAAATATCCCTTTAACTCCACCTGGCATTTTAGGATTCTGCCTCTTTCACTAGCAACATATTTCAAGGATACAATAAAAACATAGCAGAGAAAACGTCCTTAGGGTGCACTCTCTTAATAAAATATACATTCTCAAACCCCCATATGTAAGTTGTGTTATGTACGCCAAGATCAAACCCTTATGTAATCACAGAACATTCGGCTTCCCCTAAATTTACCTACAAATTAAAATCACCTATAAAATTAATGAAACAAACAAGCAAACAACAGACTCCTTTCCCTTCCCTCAGCGCGTGCTGCAATTTACAGAGCTGCTTGAACGTTTAAGGAACTTCCTGGATGTAAAATAGCCCGAGCAGAAGGCAATTTTAAGGAGAAAGATACTAAGGACGGGAGAAACAACAGAGATAAGCCCCGATTACCTGTTTATTGTTCTAATTTTCCTTTCAGATTAACTACCAAGTCAATCTATATTCAACATCCCGCGGGATAAAACCAAAAACAAAAACAAACAACAACAAAACGCAGCCCACCCGGAGTATTCCAGGAACAACCGCAGTTATAAGTTGAGTAACTTGCTTACCAAATTCTTCCCTGCTGGTAGTGATCGGAGCCATTTTTTTGCTGCGTGCTCTGTCCGAGGTGCTGAAAGGAAAACTCTGGCTCGGTTCACTTGCCCAGATCTGAAGCGCCGGCTTTCCCGTGTGCTGAAAACAACAGCGCAGAGCCCAGAGGACCTGCGCCTGGAACGGGGAGGAGGCAAAGGGGGAGGTCCACTCGCCCTCGCGCCGTGATTTGCCGCCCCTGTTCCTGTTTTGGCTCTTCTGAGCAGCTCGTCTCCAAGACTCCAGACGTGGCTGAAACCTGAATTGACGCAATCCTGACGCTACAGGGTTGAAATCAGCACCTGCCCCCTCTCTTCCTCCCTCCAAACCTCTTCTCTCCCCTTTTTTCTTTCTTCCTTCCTTCTCTCCTGAGGATTCAACACACACTCATCAATTATTTTAACTGTTGGACTACTGGATATTAGCTTCGCTCTTCTGTGGGGGTGACTCAGAGGCACATGGAGATGAACCCTGAAACTCATCCCTGTCAGTTCCTAATATAAAATCTTTTCATCATCTAAATCAGTAAAAATGTGTCTGTGAGTTTTCAGAATAATGTGATTTACAGAGGCAATTTAAGGGAAGAGTAGAAGAAATGTCTGCATCAAATGACCCATGTAAAATGCAAGAATATGTTTTCTTGGTTTCTGAATTTTTCTTTCATATACTTATGTTAGAATACGATTCATTGCACATTCATCCATTTGAAATAAGATAACAGTTTTTCCATTATAATCACTTATTTTCTGATAAATTAATAGTCTAGACATTTTGCTGATGCTGCTACTCCGTCTGTCTGTCTGCTCTCTTCCCCTTTAACATCTGACATTTGACCAGTTGGAGTACTTAGGAACAGATGGGAATAATCCCTTCTGTATTCAGACTCAGTCTCAGTTATGAGTTTTGCATATAATAAGACTGCTCCTGGAATTACATTTCTGGTTAAAAGCTTCGGCTTCTAATAGGGTTGTGCAAAACAGTTACAAGATCAGACCAAAATCTAAAATGACATCAATAATTATTGGTTATTTTCAAAGGAAAACCTATTTTTTTTACCTGAACTGACGATCTTCCTAAGGTTGAGAAATTGGGAAAAATATGGTGTCAGATTCCAATTAATTTTAATCTAAAGAGTGAGCCTTTTTAAAACAAATGTTAACAGTTTTCCAAAGGAGAGAACTAAGGCTATTCCCCCAACTGTCTATTATTGCTCTGCAAAGAATTCTTTTGCTGGGGAGCTCAGTGAGCAAAGGACACTCAGTGTGTGCTGGGATGGGGGAGGAAGGGACCCTGGGTGAGTCTCAGAAAGCTACTGTACAAATGACAGGTCCCTGCACATTGGCGAGCAGCCACTCTGAGCGTCAGAATTGTGTCTGAGGAGAAATTGGCTTCAGCCTTTTGCATCATGGAAAATTTTACAGACCAATGTCCCTTTTCTTTCCCTTTCTGCTTGCTCCCACATACGTGGCATTTTAACATTCTCCTAACAGATTTTTTAAACCTTATGAAAACATGCAATGAAAACACACAGACTAATTTACTGTATTTAATTTTCCATTGACAGAATCTGTGATTTGTGTCCTTATCTTTTCACTTCATTCAGATCACTTGCTTCCTCAGTTAAGCCATGCACCTGGTGGATTTGTCCCTAGGAATAAACATCCATTAGATGAAAGAGTCACATGTGTTTGTGATTCATATCACAGGTAGACAAAATAATAGTGTGAGGTTTACTGAGATGTGTGTTTTCTAGCTAAGTTATTGCTAACATATGGTTAAAGTCATTTGTTGTAAACAAAAGTACCTTATGCATATGTTCCATATAAATCATTATCTCATTAATTTCACCTTCAAGTGGTAAAATTCTGTTACCTAAAATCTGTCTAGATTGTTTAAACTCTTTCTGCAGAACCCCACCCCACCCTGGGCTGTCTCATTTCTAAAAGACACATTGTGATAACATTACTTCTTTCTCAGAGTTAATGCTACTGTGGATAAACTAACTATTTCATTGCTTGCTTTAAAAAGCAAACTGAAAATAAGTGTTATTAATTAAAATGCCAGAGGTTTACCTCATTTTCATGTTGTGAATAGCATATTACCCAGTATCCAGTCTCTTTCTAGCAGCACTAGATGAGGAGTTGAGAGCTGATCCAACACAGAGTAAAAAACCTGTAAGTTTCTCATGATTGAAATTCACACCCTACCACATTGTTACATTGTTCTTTTTAGATCCAGCAAACAAGTACTCAATTTGCTGACGTGAGCAATACTGCTCTTGCAGCAGAGACTTGGGAGGAAGGGTTGTTGCTAGGTAACCACCTTTTTGCCACCCAAAACACACAGTCTCAAACAAGTTTCTGCCCTGGGAAACACAGTCTGTTCTGGACAAGTAGCAATGTTTACTTCAGAATGATTCTTTGATTGTTGAAATAGTTCAGCATTTACCCTACTTTATGTTAGATTCTAATTACAAATGTCTGTATACGTTGATGAACAATGAACAGAACACTTGAATTCAATTTGATTTTAAGAAATCCAGCTGATGACTCATGATACGATTTGTGTCCATTTTATTCTAATTTAATACATTATTTATTATATGATTATATAGTTTATTAATCATATTGTTTAATCTATATTTTCTCCATTTCCTTTCTTTAAAATATTGGTGGATGGATTTAGAACTTTCTCTTAGGCAATGGAAAATTTTGAAAGGTTTTGAAAAATGTTGCAATGAGCTTCAGTATTCTTTATCAATACGCAGATTAGTAATAGAAAGGCAAGTTACTGGTATGTGGGTGGAGCAGAATGAAGTATTTGATAATGGGTAATTAATGGATAATTGTTTTAATGTTCATATCATTCTTTGAAGAAAGCTGGCTCTAACATAATGGAATAGATTTATATTACAAGCATACCCAAGTCAAAATCCTGCAAGATAAATGCTTTTTTGCAGTTGGTACCACAGATATCCCATCACCACGAACCATTTCTACATTTGTTTTTCTTCAAATTATTCAGCATTTACTATGTGCTGATCTAAATTGGCCTTTAATGGCTCATGAGCAAAAAATTACAGTAGGCCAAATCTAAAAATGTTTATAAAAATAAAATAAAAATGTTTATATTTTTTCTTCTTTTCCTTTTTTCTTTCTGTCTTTCAAAAGTACTTACTAAACATATACTACCTCTGAGGTTTCTGGTAAACAGGAGATACAAACTGGCCATGAAGATGAAAATGATCCTCGCCTTCATGGAGCTGCAAGACCACGAAGGAGAGAGGAAGCCCTCCCTCAGCTGGGATAAAACGTATTAGATCGCACTTGCACTCATATTTCTTTTATCTGGTAACTTCCAACAAGCGTGGTCAGCACTACCCGACAGCTATCACCGACTGTCCGTAGGGAGCCTGTTCTCCATACCTGTAGATTCATTGATTCCTACACTCGAATTGCCCTCTTCCATCCCCTCTGTCTGTCCACATCTTCTCTCTCTTTCAAGGGTCAGTTCAAGTTTCATACAGACTTTGAGGTGTCTGAGTTAGCGGCACATAAGTTTTATCTGACTTAAATTCTTATAGTGCTACCTCTTGTGAAATCCTTGAGGTCAGGCTCATTATGTCCTTGGCTATATACCAACAGCTCCCAAAAAGATCAAGCAAAGGCCTCCACTACTGCTCACTTCAAGTATCCCATCAGGTCCCCATTTATTCATGACACTTTTTACACTGCAGTAAAGAAAACCAACAAATCGAATTTATTTGAGAAGATTAAGTTTATTGATAATTCCTGGCAACACTGACAACAAAATAAAAAAGAGTGAGACATACAAATTACGAATGACATACG
This sequence comes from Carollia perspicillata, assembly GCA_004027735.1. Lineage (NCBI taxonomy): Eukaryota > Metazoa > Chordata > Mammalia > Chiroptera > Phyllostomidae > Carollia > Carollia perspicillata. Next base: position 37,400 of record PVKM010000084.1, on the reverse strand, counting down.
AAGAGGGCATAAAACGTCCACCACAGAGCAGGAACAAGAGGATATATTCACAGTGCATACTTCTGACACAGGAACTGTACGCAGAAACATGTGAAGGAAAATGAATTTTTAAAAGACAGACTTCCAATTAAAAATGGGCAAGTGCTTTGTAGAGACACTTCACTAAGAAAGGTATAATATCCCGGTGGGATATTATACGATAACATGAAAGGAACTTGGCAGCACCAATCAGCAGGGGAAAAAAAAAGTGAATTGAAACCTCCCCCAGGCGGGGTAGGCAATATGACATGATGATAAGAATGTGGGGCAATGAGAACTCTTAGTTACTGGTCTGGGGCCTTTATACTAGTAAATAGCATTTCGAGAAATTGGACGTGTCTACTAAAGCGGAACATAGACGTACATCTTGGCCCTGTGATTCCAACTGTTGCTAAATTTCACATACCACCTACAGGTGCTAGGATGTTTCTAGTAGCATTATTTGCAGTAGCCAAAATGTGGAAACAGTTGACTTTTCCCATCAGTACTAGTTTGGATAAATAACTTTATGTGATAGAATACTATATAGAGGTGAAAAAACATAAAAATGCTGCTATATATGATAAGGGTGAATCTTACAATGTTGCATGGGAAAAATCAGACAGAAAAAAGTACACTAAGATTTACTTATTTAAATTTCACAAAAAAGAAATTAATCAATAGAAGTCATGTGGTGATATCTTCATAGGAGCCAATAAGTAGGATGATGGAGATGTCTGGAATGTTAATATTCTAATATTCTATATCGTAATCTGGGCAGTAGTCACTAAATCTTTTTTTAATTCATTGAGTTGCTCATCAAAAATTTCTGTACTCTTCTGCATGTATGCTATACATTAAAAAAGTTTACCAAAAATTGGCATGTATGTGCACTTAGCATTGATTCATATTTTATGAAGGTAAATTTTGTTAACAAGAAATAAAAGGCCCCAAATGGGGTCACTTTTGCTAAGTCCCACCAATGCTTAATACCTAATCTAACTGCAGTTTCAGCGTCTCCCAGGAGTGGAATTTAAACAAGTTAGGCTGGAATTTTCCCATCAGGACTAGTGAGGTAGTCTACCCCACTGCCTTTGACTAAGGAAAGGTGAACTGGTCTGAAATAATCCACTCTTTTAACTTCTTTGTCCCACCCTCTTTCTGCCTATAGAAACCTTCCATGTTTGTACGACTCATGGGAGCTCCCTTCTGTTTGCTAGATGGAATACTGTCTCATTCATAAATTGTTCAATAAAGATAATCAGATATCTAAATTTAATCAATTGAATATTTGTTCTTTAATAACTTTTGAGGAGTTATATAGCCAAGTTAGGGTAAATATCAATGCAGATGCATATAAGGAAAGAAAAATGACTGGAAAACATAAAGCAGAAAATGATTTAAAGTAGAGATGGACTGTGTATAATTTATAATGTACTTAAGATTTAAATATTTTTTCAAAAATTGAGTATTCTTCTAAATAAGTTTTCAACTATCTACTGCACTTTCCATTGGACTTACAGTAACATGCCAGTTCTGAGCTATTTCTTTTACCCAGCTACAGATGTTAGGAAACTAGATGGTTAGTAGGAGAATTAAAGGTACTGGAAATCATCCCTGCATAAAGATTGTATAAAGAAAATGCAAATGAAATGTGAACTTCTTGAACTTCTACATAAAATGAATATGCATTTCTGAATGTTCTTCCCGTGCTCCCAGCATTACCAAAGGAAATGAGCAACATGAAAGTCATAGATTTCACCTGGGAATCCTCGGCATTCCACCACAGGTGAGGAGTTTGATTATGTATATAACGCAGTTAAAGGTAAAGTTCAGGGAGCTGAAGCCATTAACTAGTATCAGATTAGAGGGGTAGAGGTGGGAAGGTTTAGAACTCCATGACCTTTAAGCTTCCTTTCGAGTACTCAATACTAAGAAACAATTCTCTAATGCAGAGAAAACAGCTTTAATCTCCACACTGCTGAATCTGCTGTGCATTGAGCAGCACTTCCAGTGTCAAAAGTCCAGGTACAGCAGTGCACATGCACAAAACCAAAAACTGGAGGTGACATCTGTCTTTAACGTCATCATTCTTGCTCTATGCAAACTCCCTTTACTTTGCTTGCAGCATGCTTTTCTTCACAAATGCAGTGTGTGTCAGTGTTTATCCTGTCTTCCCTTTACAAACACGGACCTTCTCTCCAGTGAAAAATGAATGGCAATTGCTCATAGCATACTTTGAAATAAAATCCTTTTGTGACTTCTCTTTAAGTCACTTTTGTGACTTTTATTTTAAAGAATATATCAGTAAATATAATCAAAGACCCTTCTCTATTCTTGGAAACTAATAAAGGAGGGAAAAACCTAATCCTGTCAAAAGTATATCATAATTATGCTGTTTTGCCTTCATTTACAGTATCTCTTCTTGGAAAGCAAGACATATACTCATGAGAAATACTGGGAAAATTAAGATCAAGTTTTAACGATATTGATTTAATAGTGGCAGGGAAGAAAAGAGTAAAGAAATTAAAAATTTAACTTTATCAAAGAAATCCTTTGATACCCAAGAAGGTATCCATAATCTGGAAAAAGGAAAAGTCAACAATAGCTTAGAAAGTCAGATTACAACTATTAAAATATATATTTTAGGTGACTGCACAATGATATATATTAGAAATTACTGAAATTAATTTAGTCTGGTTTGCACATTTTTCTGTCCCTTTCTCATCTTTTACTAGAATTTTTTTAAATTACAGTATAACCTACTAATTAACTTTTGGCATCAAACTGCAATTAACCCATTTGATATTCAGTCATGACTCCAGAAGTGCTGATCAATTCTACCGAAGTTCTAGAAAATTAGGAACTGTCATCAAAACATCTAATGCTAAATAGATGCTAATGCCCACAATATAACATGGTCCAAGGAAGAAAGGAAGGAAGGAAAAAGAAATAAAGCAAAATAAAATAAAATAAAATACTAATACAGCTGACTTTTCTCTGTGATCAGTGGCTACTTTTCCTCCACATCAGGACATTTTGAAGTCATTGAACAACTAGGAAAAAACCCAGGTGAATCTTAAAAACAAGAATTCTTTAAAGAAGGCAAGGATGGAAGTGATTTTTTCTTTGCTGTTTTACACTACTTTCCACAACTCTGGGGTCAAAACTAAAATCTAAGAACAGATGGCTGATAATAAATTCCAAGACACAAATTAGGCACTGTTACCCAAGATGAGGTATAAAAATTAAATCTAATGCTGCCTGAAATGTGCACTGTCTTTCCATACTTGGGCCTGAGTAAATAAATGTCGCCAGGTTTGAAGCATAATGTGCAATTAATGAAGTACCTGCCGGAGTGATTTCTTTTACTGTAGAGATGCCAAAGTATTGAGCCCTTTCAGAATCAGCTCATTAAATGATTAAATGGCATATTATGGGGAAGCATCGCCCAAATCCTTTGAACCACACTTCCTTGTAATTTCTAGGGATGTTTCAGGATTGATAGCCAAAGTGTTCCTTCATGTAGGGCTCCTTATCAGTCAGACTTGGCTCTAATATCCTGGTGCAGATAAGGGTGTCCTCGTGTAGAGACTCAAAAAGTAATGACATTCTCATCCACTCAAAATACATTCAGATCTGTGAAAGGGAGTTGATGAGAGTTCTGTCTTTCCGGAGCCCATCTGTACATGCAGACCCACATCACAGCACGCCTGCAACACAGTCTTGCATTTGGGCTATTTTTCCATTTCAAATGGCCTTTGTGAATTTATTAGTAATGACTTCTTCTCTGCCTGGACACCAGCTTACATGTATAACTAGTTCTTTGTATCTGTATGTGGCACATGAACTGCATTTTCTCTTTTTGGGTCTCAGTAGATTTAGCTACAATGATTCAATCTTTGTATTATCTTTATAGCACACTGTGATGTTGTGATGTTTGCTTGAGTTTACATTGTGTCAATAGGTACTGGGTTTCACTCTGAAGCACAGTGTAAGAAAAATAAAAATATGTTCTCTTCATAGTTTTCTACATATTAAACTTAGTATAGGTGGTACTTGCCTACCCTATATGACCTTTCTATAACATGTAGAACATATTGTTTTTCTTAACTATTCCTGTTGTTTTATTTCATATTTTATTATCCAATGTGTCTTTATAACTCATAGCATACATTACAGAACAATATATTAAAAATCATACAGTGAATATATTAATAATTTTATACCAATTGTCTTGGTTACTTTGAAACCATGAGCAAGTAATCTAAAATGTTGAAACCTAATATGCTTATTTGTGATGAGTTTACCAACCTAAAGTAGTGACTTTCAACCAGTGTGCTGCAAGAATTTTTAAACATGCAATACCTGTCTATTCAGTCAGGTGCTGACCTATTTTCCCTTAGATTGTCCAATAAAAATGACATTACCCAACATAACAATAGCCATCTGGTGTGAATGTCCTGTCTTGAACCATAAATACATAGGTTATATAATAGAGTTGCATCTTATTGATCACATTGCATAATAAGATTGTGTCTGATTAGTTAGTTCTTGGTACCATAAATCCTTATATATAATTATAGACACCTAATTTAAAAAAAATCACTTTGGAGCAAAAGCAGAGTAGGTAATTACTATTATTATTATTTTTAATAAGTCAATCAAAATTATACCTATCTTCTGTCAGATCAGCAAAAAAATATACTTTTGGATGTGCTACAGAATTATAGTAATTAGTTTATGTGTGCCATGAGATGAAAAAGGTTGAAAACTGCTGACCTAAAATGACAATATCATTTTCTGTACATTAGCAAAAGTTCCAAAACAGTAAAGCCAAGCATGTTCATCATAACTGTTTGGTAGGAAGAAGCCTCTGAGGTCAGCAGGCACACAGTTTTATCTCTAAATGAAGTAGAATGGAGATACAATACAATACTCGGGGCTGGCTACAACATGAAATTAATATCATTCATTAATCAGCAAACCTTCCTATTGAACATACTCACTATTTTCATGAGAATGTTAATAGATCTGTTTTATAGATGAGGAATTAGAACATAGGATGAAGACTAGTAGTTTTTCTCTCTTTTTTTTTTTTTGTTTACCTACCTTTATAAGCATACTCCTAGAGAACCAGTCTAAAGGATGTTGATGGAATTGGTAAGCCCCTGGGGCCAGGCTGATAAAACTGAGTAAATTGGGCTGTGTTTGCACTGAATACATTTTTGTTAATCCTTTGACCTTGTTGAAATCTCAGGCCTGATTGTTCTACTGTTGAACTCCCTTCTAGCCTGGTGCAGGCACTCTGGTTGCAAACCAAAACAATAAAGAAGAAAAAAAACAAATCAGTTGTGACATTTAAAATCTACTTCAAGTGTTCAGAACCCCTTGAAGACAAAAGTTCTAAGAAAGTGCCTGAGGCTGTAAGAAAGAATTATCTGAGCTACTCACCCTATAATTTCCCAAAGATTTATTTCTTATGTTTATTTCTTTTTTTAGATTTTATTTATTTGTTTATTTAGAGACAGGGGAAGGGAGGGAGAGAGGGAGAGAGAAACAGCATTGTGTGGTTGCCCCTCATGTGATCCCCACTGGGGACCTGGTCCTCAACTCAGGCATGGTGCCTTGACTGGGAATCGAACCGGCAATCCTTTGGTTTGCAGCCTGCACTCAGTCCACTGAGCTACACCAGCCAGGTCTTATGTTTATTTCTATTGTATTTTTTTCCATTGCCATTTATCCCCCTTATATTCTCTTCCACTTCCATCCACCTCCCTCACCCCCACAATCACTCTACTGTTGTCCATGTCCTAAAGATTCCTTTGTTTTATTTTTTATTAAATGTATTGGGGTAACATTCTTAATAAGATTATATTAGTTTCAGGTGCATATTCTATAATACATCATCTGTATATCGTATTAGGTTCATCACCCAAAGTCAAGTCTCCTTTTGTCATCACTCTATAACTGGGGCACAATATTTTTCAAAGAAGTTAACAGTTTAGCAATAAGAAGCGTTACTTCATTCATCTATTTTTATAAAGAACAGTGCCCTTCTTCTCCTATTAGTATTTCCATTGTTTATGGGCTCCGCACGCTCCGCTGAATACATGACTCATAACAGATAGTCCTTCAGACGAGTTGCATCATCCGATGGCTGTGATTGAGGAGGAGGATTCAGGTTGTGTGAGGCATCGGCATCAGTCCGTGGATCTGCGTGTGGACGAAATGCCTGGAAATGAGTGAATCATCGAATATGACTTCTATGAGTAATCTTAGCTCCCATTTGCACTAATGCAGCTTCCTCTCAAATGACTGTGGATTTTTAATAAAATATAGAATTATCTCGTTTTAGAGCTTTAAGGGACTTCAGAGATCTTTGTACATGCTTCTTTAAAATCTTACTGGAGATACAAATACTCAGTCTAGTTAAGCGTTTTAGTACAAGATCACATATAGTATTCATCTGAATGAGTACTTTTTAAAAATCATCTAATAGTATGTCCTTTTCAAAATAATTTCTATAGTTTCTATATTTGGTGAATTCAATACAGTTCCTCTCTCTCTTTTATAGATAAACATTCACAGAAGTGGAAACAATTTTATGTTTAAAGTTCTCAGAAAATGTCAAGAAAACACAAATTATTTCTTTTCATTTTCAAGATATTTGAATCTACTTAGGCAGGCTACATACTTTATACAATTAGGCATAGTGTATAATTAATGTTTCATATTATGAAAGAAAAAATAAAATCTATTTCCAACGTGATGAAAGACAGCTGAGAGAATCCAAACCTCTGCATGACGTTCCAATAAAAACTGTCTCCACTATCATCTCAAATTAAAATGCTCCTTCTAGTTACAAGTGTTCTCATTGCTTCTCTGCGTGCATTGATATTTATGGGATCAATATGTAATTTAGTATCAGTGCGTTTAATCATAATCAGCAAGAGTGCTATGTTTAGCTGAACCTATAAAATGTACTATAATGATTTTAAAATGTTTAATTTAAGAATCGCTGCCTCTGTGCATATGAATCAGAGACCTGTGTTTAATTATTGATAGCAATTAGTACACAGAGGCAGACAAACACCATCTGGTGGTAGAAACGGCTCCACGGCTGCTCCCCTTTCATTCCCTCTCGCTTCTAAAATAATGCGTCATTGATTGTGTTCCCCCAGATTTCTAAAAAAATGGTTTTCTTTCTATACCTCAACTACTAGAATTGCGGCCCCTTTAAACCCCACAGTATAAATAGTCATTGTTCTCTGAGTTAAGAACTATGGGGTGGTCAACTGCATTTGGTCGTCGTAACCAGACCTCGGGGAAATTTTTCATTAAGAACTCCTCACCCTGTACACATGCATCTCATGAATAATAATGAGTGATGTTAAAGTAGTTGAACCTCAAGGTCAGACATTCAGAACAAAAAGCAATGCTTAACATAAAACCATAGCAAATGCCAAATATTAACTAATTAGGTGCATATTTTATTCAGACAGGAACAGGTGCACATATGTGAGCCTGCGTGTATATGCCGATATATGGCTTAAGTAGATGGTCTTCTTCAATCTAATGAAATGTAAGAAAGTATCTGAAGTGAAGGTAGAGGAAATTACACTATCTACTCTTATTTGTTTGTTTATTTATTTATTTACAATAGAATTTATTGGGGCGACATTGGTTAATAAAATTATATGAGGGGGGCCCACAAAAAACTGGAGTTGTCTTCCGGAGAGTGTCCCCTTGTAGTACAGACTTTCCTCACTAGGCGACTATTTTAGGAACCCATCCGTCTCAGTTTACTAGCTGGTATTGTTGTGAGATGCTGCGTTTGGATCCAGTGAATTTTTTTTGAAGACTCTTTCAATGCGTTTGTTGATTTCATGACGGGTGATTTATGAGCTACCTGCCCACACCCCACTGAGTGTTCAACAGTTTTGACCACAAATGGCATGATGCCTGTGCCCCCACCCTGTCTATTCACCTGATCTTGCCCTGAGTAACTCACCTCCCCCATAAAGAAGTCCTCAAAGGGAAATATTTTGCTGATGTGGAAGAGATAAAACAAACAAACAAACAAACAAACAAACAAACAAACAAACAAAAAACCCAGCAGAAGTACTAGGAGCATCAAAATCAACAAGTTCAAAACTTGAGCAGTGGAAAAAACTTCTCAGTAAGTGTATTATTACATTAAATGGAGAGGACTTTGAAGGTGATGGAAGTTTAAACATGTAAGAATAAATACACAATTTTTTATAAATAAATTCCAGGTTTTTTGGGGAAGGATCCTCCCTCATACAGGTTTCAGGTTTACAATTCTGCTACACAGCCTATTCTCCAAGAAATGAATACCACCATCGTCACTTCACTTTTGTATACCTTTTGTTCCCTCAGCACAACTGCTGAAACCCCATATGGAAATATGCCGCCAGGGCCCCAGAGCTGACTCCTTTTTCCTCTAGTCCTTATTGTTTAACTCAACTCATGTGCTATGCGATGCACCCTAGGCAGAACAGAGCTGAATGTGTACAAAGACCTTCATGCCCTCAGCACTCAGGTGGCCATGCCAAAGCTAAGGCAGCCCATTCTCCTGAGCAATCAGCTCCAGGGTTATTTAGCCCCATCCAAGACCACCTAGACCAGAGTTCCATGGTTCTCTACAAGATCCCTTCCTCAACAGCATATGGGTAAAATCAGGCTTGCTATTCCATCTCCCTGGACAGAGTACATCTAAGAGGGGGTTCTGCCAGGTAAACACCTATTTCAGCAGCTAGTGACAGAGTGTTTAACAGTCCCATGAGTGAGGGGGTCTAGGGAATTTCTGGAAGAACTTCTGGACCAGGTGTCAAGAGCGCTATACCTAAATCAAAGTGCAGCTGGGATGGAGGATGAAGGCTTGGGGGTGCCAGGCTGAGGGGGTGCCAGGCTGAGGCCTCAAATCTCTGATTGTTCTACCTAATTTGGGTATGTCTGTCTTTACATATATTAACTTCCGTTCATTGTCAGCTCATATGTCCTTAAGTGGAGTCTAAACTGGAGGATTGAATCAATGAAAGCAAATGACAGCAGTCAACTTTACGGTCTAATGAGGCAGGACAAGGTATAGAAACAGGAAGTTTAAAGCTACATCAGACCTCTGAGTAATTTGTTCATTCATAATGAGGCCAACAATGGGTCCTAGTCTCATGGGAGGAGGGAGGTGGAGGAGGCCCAAAAGCCACACTCAAGTTATTGGGGATCGGCACAAAGCATAGTCTAAAAGAAGGTTTGTGGAAGCAGGAAGAGTGCCTAGGAAATTCCAGAGAGTAGGAGAAAATTAAAGTGAAGCCCAGGTCTCTGGCCTAGTCCATTGAATTCAGACCACAGAGCACAGAGTCATAGAGGCTTGTGGTGACCTCTCAGGGCACGTTTGGGACAGTAGTAGCTACGCAGGGGAAATCTGGGCACCGCAGTCCAGATTTTAACTACTTTATCTATTTTACACAGCAGGTACCTTTTATCTATTTTGTGCTGTGGACTTCCATAAAAGATTTCTTTTTGGGAGTAGGGGGGAGGGCAGTAAAGAAGGAAATTTTATTCAGTGCAACATAAAAGATTTCTTTTAAAGAAAGAGTTCAAACATTAAGAGTCTCTAAAACACTACTTGACTAGTCTGCAAGGGTAATGGGAACACAGCATCTCAGAAGCCAGACCTGGGTGCTGTTCAGGTGAACAGCATGATTCCCCTCCAAAGATGGATGGTGGCAGGTTCAGTCACTGAAGTAGCCTCTGCAGAGCTGGCTGTCTAGGAGAGACAAGGGCAAAGGAGAGCAAGGGCTGCTGCAGTGCAGGGAACCCGCCCAGAGGCAGTGTGGATGGATGGGTGGGTTGGGCACCTGGCCTGTGCCCCGGGGACTAAGGCTGGGGAGCATATTCTTGTATGTGACCTCTGCCATTTGCAAGGGATTTGATCAGGCTCAGATTTTACAAGGAAAGGTGCATGAGTTCTTCGTGCTATCTACCAATTTAATCCAATTTCTGTGAAGAGGTTAAAAGTATCACAGATCACCTTACTGTTTTCTTTATAAGTAGTCCCTGAACTATAGATAATTGTAGCTGCAGCTGTTCATGAAATATTCATTTATTCAAACAGGACTTAAGAAAAGTCAAGGCCAATGACATAGCTGCAGTGGGCAAGCTTGTTCAAAAGGTCAGTCACATAGATTCCCCAAAAAAATATTCTGGCAGAAAATCTGAATAAATGATCATGCTTCTCATAGAAAAAAATGACAAATTGAGCCAGATCCTTGCTACTATGAGTAAAATCTTATTACATTGTTCCAGAAAGATGCCAAAGAAGAGGATGCATTCTTGTATCTTATAAACAGGTCCTTCTTTGGTGATATCTGCATTAGTAGTTGGGGCAGACACCCCTCCACTAAAATGATTTGCACCAATTGCTACCGTGTTCATGTAGGATAGGAGAGGGGATTTGGAGAGTTTGTGTGTAAATGTCCAGAAAATACCTTTTTGAGATCCAGCCCCTTTCCTCCCTGACTAAAGAAGGTGCCTTTGAAAGGGAGTTGCCTCAGGAAGGGGGTTCATATGCAGGTTGATGGAAAGTAAGAGGATAGTGATCCAATTATAAGTATAGTACTTCATAGTACCAAATAAAGTTAGAAATTATAATAAAAATATCACATCTGGTGAAGAATTCCAGAAGTTACATTGAGGGCTGATGTCCAATTGAGTTTCCAAGAAAGGCCAACTAAGTATTTGTAATTCCTGACCACACTATTGTGAATGACCCCCAGCAGGTCAGCAGAATTGTGTGATATGAATAAAAAGCAAAAAATAGTCTGCACAAAATTACATCTGTGGCTTTCCTGAATGCTAACAGCAAAGTCCAGAGAAATTCTTAGTGTAGATTTTTATAAAATAAGCTGTTTTGTAAAATAGTCTAAATTTAATGTTTTTACATTACAGTGGGAGGTAAAGAAATATTACAAAACAAATAGATCATAATAAAATTTAGTTAAAACCATTGAGAGCTTACAGAAAAATATGCTGGCTCATTAGGAAAATTATTTGAAATGTGGCCCCATAAAGCATTAGGATTTGCACAACTAAGAGAACTCTTAAAATGATTGAATCTCGAGATTTGAATTCACTTTAAATGTCATCTGGCCTAATGTCTCAGTGTTGAAATGTCCAAAATATGATTCGTACAGGTTCCTGAACACACCCATGGGATCATGAGATAAACAGCATCAAGCTTAAAAGCCTGGTCTCAGGAGCCAGGCCAACCTCAAGTCTACTACTCACAGTTATATGAATTTGTCAGGTGACTTGACCACTGTAAGCCTCTATTTCTGTATTGGTAAAGTGGGCCTAATAATAGCACAGTTAATCCTCATTATTCAGACTGTGCATATGTGAATTTGCTTACTCACTAAAATTCATTTGCAACCCCCAGATCAGTACTCCTTGTGGTCATGCATGAGTGTGCACAGAGCAGGGATAAATCTGAATTACCCAAAGCACACGCCCCCAGCTGGGGTCAAACGAGGTGATTCTCTGCCTGTTGTTTGGTTCTCCTGCTGTAAACAGCTGTCCTTTTCATCATCTATTGAGTGCTGTATTCTCTTCATTTTTGTTGGTGATTTTGTTGCTTAAAATGCCTCCCAATTATAGTCTGAAATGCTGTCTAGTGTTTCTAAACACAAGAAAGCTGTGACGTGCCTTGTGCGGAAAACATCTGTGCTAGATAAGCTTCATGGAGGCAAGAGTTATAGTGCTCCTGGCCAGGAGGGCAGTGATAATGAAAGAACGTCATGTACTAAATAAGATGCCTTTAAACGGAAACACATATAAAACAGGATTGTATATTGATTGGTGGATGAAAATGTTTTGACCGGAGGCTCTAAGGAATACAACCCTGTATTTCCCTTAGGAGCCTTGGTTCCATATTTGCTAATTCAGTGCTCCTGGCCACTTTATCGAACATGGTACCATAGATAAGAATCTACTGTCCTTAAGTTGCCCAAGAGGTAATGCATTTTAAACTGATCAGTGCTAGAACTTGGTATGTGTCATATAAAAATATGTTCAATAAAAATGAGCAATGATATTAAACACAATGCCATAAAGCAGCATCTTTTACTTTTAGACACTTTATATTAACTGCCTCATTCATTTCTAGCACCTAAAAAATTAGTATGTGCATGCAATATTGTGATACGATAAGAAGTATATATTTAGTCTTGTCCCTGGTTCCTGGAACAAAAGATTCTAAAACCATTGAAATTTTCGGAGTGACAGAGGTGACAGTAAAATCTTTTGTTATAAAATGTCATCTTTTCCCTGTTTCTGACACAGATTTCCTAAAATCCTTGGAATCCCATGAGTGATGAGTGCCTTTGGTAAATTAATGAGATGACTCTTGCCTGAGGGACTTCTTCATAGCTTCAGGATGGGGGCCGGTCTCCTGAAAGTCCAATCACGTGAATAGAGGGTTGGAACTTTCAGCTCTAACCCCAGACCTCCAGAGAGGGTAATAGGTTCAATCATCAATGACAGATGATTTAATAGATTATACACATGTGATAGAACCTCCAAAAAAGAAAAAACCCAGATAATAGGTGTGGAGATATTTTGGAGCAATGAAAATGTGTAGGTGCTGGGAGAGTGACACACGTGGAGAAGGCATGGGGGCCCATGTTCCTTCCTCTACACCTTACCCTAAACGTCTTTTACTCTGGGTTGCGAGTGTCAGAACTGAATTAAATTGTAGGTTGCCCAGCTCGTTTGCAGAGAGTTGAACTGGTTGTTGTGGAAAAACTTCCCCATATGTTTGGCGTCAGAAGTGCTGTGAGTAGAAACAGATCAGTATGATATCTATGTCTTCATTCGTGTGGCCACTGCAACATTACACATGGCAAGTTTGACATGAAAGTTATGTCCCCTTATTGGAGAACCTCTTATAAATCTGTGTCAATAAGCACATTCATAACATTCAGTCAACATGGTTACTTGACCATTTAGAAATTCCAACAGGGAATAAACTTTTCAACCTTGAGTGTTTCATAACTTCAGTGAGGGAAGTGGATATTAATTAACTTGTGTGGTAATTTGGGATAGTGGAAAGAATGCTTGGCTAATATGGAAAAAAAAGGATGACCCGTTCACCAAATTTGTGAAGTTTTTTATTTCTAGGATACAACTTTGTGGCATTCTGTACCTGTTCTTGACCTTAAACTGGGTTTTACAAATGTAATATGAGTGAAAATGATGCATGCCAGTTCTGGGCCTGACCACTTTAAATTTTCCATTTTCTTTCTTACACTGGCTTAATACAGACAGGGAGAGAGGCTTCGGAAGCTGCTCATGAAGCTGATGTCCTTCATGCACACGTGGAGAAAACTGCCCGCCAGTTAGTGAGGACTGTATCTTAGGGCTTTCCAAGTAAGCAACTTCTATCATAGAGCTATTATGAACGTTGGTACTTGTTCCAACAAAAACATGACTATAGCTGGGATTGTGAAGACTTGAATTCTGCTATGAGATCTCTCATCAGATGGTGATGAGGTTTAAACTAAGATGAGGTGTTTAATCTTGACCTGTCTCAGCATCTTCCTCCATAGAATGGCACTAATTAGGCTTTTCAAACCATCATACGAGATCACAAGAGAATCCTAATGAGATAATGGATCTGAGAGAACACTGAAAACCATGACATATGATATGTGTGCAAGGCACTCTAAAATAATTTGGGGTGCCCCAGGTCTCCTAAGTGACCAGTAAATTGAATTGACACATCGACTCCAAACAGCAGATCTTGCCTCTTCTACATAGGCATGATTTTCTGCTCAGTTTCTGAAATTCTAATTCATATAGATGAAGCAACATGATGTTCTTGAGACTTAGCACATGGGTTCAGAGAGCCCTGCCTCTGACAGCACAGTATGGAGATGCTCCTCCGTGCACAGTTGTTCAAAGTTGTTTAGTCTTTCACTACATGAAAGACTAAAGCTCAGCATAACCTAATCTGTAACTCCACTCAAGCTTTAATCAGATTAATCTCACTGCCTGTAGTAGAGTGCAGATGAGAAAACACCAAAGTGTGATGGATGTGAGCACTCAGCAAGATGATGCCGAACGTCCTCACCTGAACACCCAGACCCGTGCTTTCAAATCCACCAGTCTGCTTCTCCGTTTTGTTCTTTATAACTGCTTGCATAGGTAGAGCTTCATGTGTAAGGTTACGTATAGGTATTCTTTTTTTAACCAAGATGGCAGCAATATTAATTTAAATTTTCTGAGATGTAGAAAAATATTCACATCATAGTCATCAGACTTAAGAATTACCTGATTGAGCATGACAAGTTATTTCCTTAAAAACTAGGCTATGTTCCAAATTTCACCTCCCTCATCCCAATTCCCATTTCCCATCCACCACCATTGTCAGTACAGATGTAGTGACCCAAACTCCTATTTCTATAATGCTCCATTGTTTTTTAAGTATATGTACTTTTAAAACTTTTTGGTTTTACTTTATAGAAAGGACATATTACATATAATCTTTTGAGAATGACTATTTCCAGTTAATAGTATGTTGTTAGGGCTCATTCCTATGATGTTACATCACCATAGCTTGTTTCGATAGTTGTATATGGTGGTAGGTAAAACAAAACAGAACAAACAAAAAGTCATTAACCAAAGATGCCCCTTTCCTAAATCCTAGAACCTACAACCTAAGAATGTGTTAAATTACGTGGAAAGGAAGTAATGACGCTAAAGGCCTTGCGATGAAGAGATTGCTGTGGATTATCTTCATGGGTTCTATGCTATCACAAGTGTTCTTATAAGTAGAAGAGGGAAGCTGGGGAAAGCCCATCAGCATCATTTCACCTGAGAAAGACAGCCCAGGCATTGCAGGCATTGCTGGCTTTGAAGATGGAAGTGAGCAATGAGCCGAGAAATGCAGGAAACCTCAAACCTGGAAACGGCAACAAAATTGATTCTTCCCTAGAAAGAATCACGACACTGCTGACATCTTGATTTTAGTGCAGTGAGACTATTTCCGACTTCTTACCTCCACAGTAGTCCAATAGTAAATGTGTGCTCTTTAGAGTCACTAAGTTTTTTGGTAACTTGTGTACATCAACATTAGGGGGGATTTGGGATTTTATACACACGCACATATGTATACACACACACACACATCGCAGTTTATTGTTCTATTGTTCTACTCTCCCGTTGAGGTATGCCTGTTGTTTACAGGCTGTCGTTACTGGGGACGGTGATTCTGACAATGTTCATGTGTACATCTCTTTTTGCACAGGGGCAAGTTTTTCTCTTAGCTGTTCGCTTAGACATAAAATTCCTGGATCAGTGGATATGCAAATGGTCTAATAGATAAATGGTTAAAAAGAGATGCATTGAAACCATTTTCCAAAATGGTTGTAAAAATTTGCATTCTAACCAACAGTATATAACAAGTGTGTCTTCTTGGGATTGTTAAACTCCATTATTTTTTTCTAATTGAATGGGTTCAAAATGACATTTCATGGAATCTTAATTTGCAATTCCCTGATTTGCAATTCCCTGCAATTCCCTGAGTGATCATATCTTAGCTTGTTTTACCGGCCACATGTATTCCTTCTAGAATTTTTTTTTTTGCTTCTTTTAAGAATAGGTGGTTGATGCTTTTATTTTTATTTGTTAGAGTTTTTATGTATTTTTATACTAATCCTTTATCAGTGATCTAGAATAAAATTTTTAAGGATTTATATGATTGAAATTATTTTATTATGAAAGAATTGTTGGATAAAAATCCGAGGTTCTAGGATCTTTCTCTTCAACACCTTGAAAACTATAAAAATGTCTTTCTCCTTTAATATGATCTGTTATTTCTATAAGCTTTTGAAAATGTTTTGGCATCTATAGTAGTCTTACATTTTGGTATATCTAAGTGCCTCTCTTCATTGGCAATTTATAGGCATTTTATTTATTTTTATTTATCACTATCTTTTAGATCCTCACCCAAGGATATGTTTATTGATTTTAGAGAGAGAGGAATGGAGAGTGAGAGACAGAGAGGGAGAAACATCATGTGAAAAACATCAATAGTTTGCATCCCGATGCACCCTGACCAGGGATTGAATGCACAAACACAGTGGTATGTGCCCTGACTGGGAATCAAACCCACAAACTCTTGATATGGGGAATGACACTCCAACCAACTGAAGCACCTGGCCAGGGCTACAGGCACTCTAAATCTGAGGTCTTCCATCTTTCTTTTATTTCTAAGAAATTATGTCCATTGTTTACTCACATGTTTTTTCCTCTTCATTTGTATTTTTCTCTCTGGGATGAGCTGTATGTCATCACATTTACTCCTATGTTCTGTATATCTTAGCCATATTTTTGAGGGGGTGAATTTTCCCAATCTAATCTTCTGGTTCACTAATTCCTCAGTTATGTCTTTTCCTTTGGATATTTATTGTAGTTTTTATATTTTTCATATATTTATATTAGGTTCTTTTATGCTTTCTTGAGTTTACCTTACATTGTTAACCTTCACACTGAAAAATTTCCCAAGCCACTGTTTGAGATATAATTGATTGGATCAGAATACTAGGTTGTAATCCAATTTTAGTCATGATTCTTCAAAGGTATATTTGCAATTTAAAAGTAAGACACAAATTAACTTCTCATCTGTAGATATGTGGGCTACTAGGTCTTGGCAAAGAGTACTTTGTAATTTTTTGGTCTGATCTCTGAGCCATCAAAGATCTTCTCAAGAAGCATAGTATAGCATGAGATATTGGTCCTAACTTCTCAGAAGCTGTGAATGAAGGACCTGGCTCACAGGGCTGGAACAGTGCCCAACTCACACACAGCAGGTGTTCAATAAACATTTGTGTAATCAATCAATGAATAGGCACATGTGAGAATAACACAATTTAGCTCTCTCCACTTCTTTTATTGATCAGAGTAGAATACCCCCAGATAAAAATAAAAACCCTGTCAAATTTGCCTGCTATTTCTGAAGCTGTGTGAGTGGGTCACAGAGAATAATGCTCACCTCACTCTGAGATTCTACAAACTGTGATGCCATTAAGGAGGTAAGGGGGGAGAGAGGGCCTCCACTACAATGTTCTACTAAAACTGTTCCACTGTGGACATTTACCCACCCTGCCAAAAAAAAGTTGATTTTCCTTTCTGCAGGAGTGGGGGAAATAGTGAAACGAGGAAAGGAGAGAGATTTAAAACACAAGACCTGCTTTGTAGAAAAGGGGAAAGAGTCTAGATCTCTTGAACAGATACTGAGGCAGAACTAAGAAGCAAGAATTTTATAGAAAAATACCTGTTAGAGAAAATTGAGGAGGAAGTCATGGAAGGCTGGCAAAACTGTCAGATCATGATGTAAATCAGACACTGATTGAAGTAAAAAGGGAGGAAGGTCTGGTCTAAGCAACCTAGACCATTCTGAAATCTACAGAATGCTTGACAAGACCTTCAAGAAATCCATAGCCAAAGCCAGCATCAGAGGGGTGCATATTTTCTAGGAACAAGTCTGCCTTAGAATTAGTGCTGAACTCAGTCTCTGGCTGGAACAGCCCATGGGAGGCATGGCCTGAGTGCAAAAGCCATCATGGTATCAGAGCTCAGCAGCTTGGCCTTCTTCAGTCAGCTGTGCTCTCGATGATTGGAGGTATGTGAAGGCCCTTCTCATAGCTGCCACAAGCTGGGAAAAGTTTGACTTTCAGATTTCTGGCCCATCAATGACAGACATTTTCAAAGGAAAGAATAATGTGGTCAGACTGGACTTTTGGAAGATGACTGAAGCATCTCAGTTCCCATGGATGATCAGGACACAATAGATGTAAGTATTGCCTTTAATACATAACAACCAAAGCATGTTTTAAAAATAAAACGTATGCACTGATATGATGTTAATTAATAGTTGCCAGCAAATACAACAACCTTTGACTTCTGAAATTCTGTTGTAGATCAAGTGTCCTTAGCATTCACAACATTAATGTAGGCCTGAGTTAGGGGAGCTTTCTCTATACAGGGACAGAGAGCAACTATAGTAGATTTGGAGGGCCACTTACTATCACAATTATTCAACTTTACCTTACAGTGTGAAAACACCCATAGATAACATGTACATGAAGAGGGCCGGATCCAATAAAACTTTATTTACAAAAGCAGGTGGTGTCCACTTGGATTGGCCCACAGGCCATAGCTGATGACCGCTGATTTACACATTTCAAGTGAATTGCATCAGATCCTTCCAACATTCAAGCCAGCATGGTATATTAGTGTTTTTTGTATTTAAGGAATTCTGAAAAATAAAGCTCAGTAAATAGCTAAGACTGAAAGTATCGTTATGTCCAATTTCAAGGAATTAGAATTTTATCCATAGGAAGTCACTACATTTTTATGCAGGAAAATGACATAAACCATCACAGGGGCAGTGCAGAAGGACATGAAGTTGCAAAACACACAACTAAAAACTTGGGCAGCACCTAGATTAACAAAATAGGACAGCCCAACTCAAAAGACGGTGACTATGATTAATTAAAAGGAAGGAATGAATTAGAAAGCTCTAAAGGGTATAAAATTCCTAGAATATATGAAACTTAAATGTAGAAAATAGGAAAATAAAGCAGCCTAGCTGATCCAGAGCTTTGATTGGACTGGGGCCACTAGATGAATGGCGGTGCCCTTCACCGAAAGAAGGGCCATAGAGGGCTCATCTGCTTTAATAGGGTCAGAAGGTTTGACTCCTTTGAAGAGTGTGAATTCTCTGTAAGATGTTGAAATGGAAATGTCTAGGGAGGATCATTTTGTGAATTATATAGTGTCCAATCACTATGCTGTGCACCTGAAACTAATGTAATATTTAATGTTAACTATATTTGGAAAAGAAAAAAAATAAAAGAAATATTTAGTCGGCTTTTAGTTGCTTGGCTTCTGAGCTCGAGAGACAGGTATACACATTAAAGGACAGGCATCCTGGGAACCCTGGGAACTTAAGCATGGTACCCTGGGAACTTCAATACCTAAAGGAAGAATGAAGGAAGAGGGTCCTGAAGGAAGATATGTGTAACTTTTCACCCTCATTACCTTTCCTACCTTCCTTTTCAGAAATTTTAGACACTCTGTTTTCAGAAATTTTGACTTATATTTCTAATTGATCATCAATGGTACAGCTCCAAACAACAATTAAATTTCTAACTCTCACCTACTTACATTATCCAACCAACACCCTCAACCTCCCTACACTCAAGGAAAGGTAACACTGTCAGCATCAATCCAGCATAATTCCCTCAGTCTCACATGCAGTCAACAAACCTGGAACATTATCTCTTAGCTATGTGCCCCTCTCTGCCAACGTGGTCCATAACTTCACTATTTCTTGCCTTGGACTATTGAATACATATCTGGTCTATTTAATCCTAGGCTTTCCTAATTCCAGTCCACCCTCCAAAATGGTCTTGCCAAAAAGGAATCTAGTTGTCTCGAACATTTAGAACTATTTGTCTGTGAACAACCTCACCCAATAGTCATGTGTAATACAAGATTTAATGGCAAGTGTTTTTAGCCTGTTTGAAAAATCATGTTGCCTGCCATTCTAAGAACATTGAACCCTAAATCAGATCAAATTGATAGAAAGAGAGAAATCCTTTCTCAAAGATTTCCTCATGTTAATTTTCCAAATCTTCTTTCTTCATTGTCATTCTCTTCTTAGCATATAATCCGTACCTTTATTTGATAGAAAGTAAAAAGAACATCTTGGGAGAAGTTCCTAATTTTCTTATTGATTCCAAATCTCAATCATCTAAATTCCAGCTGTTACAACCAAGTCACTTTTGTTCCAACATCTTTTGTTTTACAAGACTTATGTCTGATCTCAGTTGACCAGAAGAGACAAGGAGTAAACATAACAATGTATTAATATTTGATCATTATTCACAGTCATTTTCTTTAAGGTGAAATTTTGCTTCTTCAAGAACCTCCTCACCTCCAACTATGGAGTTCACTGTTAATTTTATGTTAATATTGTGTAATAATAATAATTAATAATAATAATAACAATCCTAACTTATATGCTGCCTCAAAATGCCTGGCATTTTCTTAAATATTTTATGTTTATAAACTCATTGGTCCCGCAAACCACCCAAGAAAATAGTTACAATTATTGTCCTTGTTTAAAGATGAGGGAACAGAGAAGGTGTAAAACTGGCTGAAGGTCATGCAATTTATAACAAGTAGAACTGGGTATGTACCTGTACAATCTGACTTCAGAGTCCATGCTCTTATCTGCTTCCCAACATTGCTTTTATAACCGTGTACTATATTGAAAATAATATAATTAGCAATTAAATTGGTTTTATTCCTGCCACTCCTATCATTTCTCGAATATAACTCACACTCCTCAGCTGGGAATATAAATGAAGCAGAAAATACTGCTGCTTCCTATTTTCTCTCCGGCTCCCCAAGGGTTCTCTTGACTGGGCCGTGGTACACGCTGCTCTTGTCGTCTTACAGAATCTCTCTGTGACTCAAC
This sequence comes from Carollia perspicillata, assembly GCA_004027735.1. Classification (NCBI taxonomy): domain Eukaryota; kingdom Metazoa; phylum Chordata; class Mammalia; order Chiroptera; family Phyllostomidae; genus Carollia; species Carollia perspicillata. The sequence goes on along the minus strand of PVKM010000084.1, from coordinate 16,810 downwards.
CCATAACATGGTGATAACTAGGATCACAACCAGACACATGAAATTTATCTGTATCTGTGTCTTCCATGAAATACAAATAACTCAGTTGTAAGGTGCTGGCTCGGTTACATTTTCATTTTCAATTACTAATAGGCTCTCAAAATGCACAAGCAAGTATATAAAAAACAAAGAGCACATTATCAATTCATTTAAATATTTGCTTTTAAAAGAGCATGTTTGGTTGTGTTGCTAATTTATAACCATTTAATTAAAGAAAATACAATACATTTGGTCTTTTTGCATCTCTTGTGATCCCTAAATCTGAAAGCACATGTCACTTTTAATTATATGTTGTAAATATTTATATATATTCTACATTGCACCACTCTCACACACATACACACATGGAAAAAACATAGTTTTTTTAGTTGCATGAAGGACACATGTATCCCATGTTATTTTGCATTTTACTGTGAGCACTTAGTGTATCAATCCCTGAGGCAACTTTTCAAAATAGACTGTTTTTGAGAAAATCTCCTGAGGGAATCCCTTCTCCTGTATATTTCTTCTGCACAATCAATTCCATTTCAGAAAAAACAGTGAAGTGTTTCAAATATGTATTATTTGTGAATTTGTTTTCTTTGTCTGAAGGAAAGCAAAATAGAGTAGAAAAATCACCAAGATGGTTTTAGCACTTGACGGTTTGTATGCACGTATATTTATGGTTTGTTCTAAACTATATCATTTATCCCATGTATTTCCTAATGTAATACATGTTTTGAACACCTGTGTATTGAATCTGTCTTCAGGAAGTTTACATTCTAATGGAAGACAATGTCACAGTCATTCATTCAATAGTGGGTCCAATATACAGGTATTTATTGTATGTCTCCAATGTGTCTTACATTTTCTACTCACATAAACCATGAACTGCATTAAATATTAGAACTTCTGAGGAGGTCATACACTGTGAGAGAAGATGAGTTGGCTACAGTGTGTTGTAATTGTGCTGTGGTGAGACCCTGTTGCAGGAGAGTGGATGAATGAACAAGAACAACCTCACAAAGGAGGTTAGAAACTAAAGGGTTAATCTTTATTTGTATTACCTTAGAGAACTAATCCAACCTTCTTGAACCCACATAAATTCATCTGGAAAGGGCTAAGATTTTACCTAACAGAGGCAATACATGTTCTCTTATGGATTTAAAATATGAATTCCACACATTTATGGGGGGAGAAGAAATCCAGTCCTGTGTCACAGAACATTTTGGTCAACGACAGACCACATATGTGATGGTGGTTTCATAAGATTATAATGAAACTGAAAAATTCCTATTGCTTAACGACACTGTAGCTATCAAAAGGCCATAGTATGATGCATTACTCAAGTGTTTGGAATGAAGCTAATGTACACAAGCCCTGCCGTCAGTTGTATAAAAGTATAACACATGCAGTTATATCCAGTAAATAATAGTTGATAATGATAATAAACAACTCTGTTACTGGATTATATATTTACTATATGGTACTTTTATCATTATTTTAGAGTATACTTTTTCTACTCATGAAAATATTTTCTATAAGACAGTGTGCTGTGTTATGCCACCAGCAACCTCATGCATCTAGTGTTTACCATGTCTCTTGATTGCATCATCTTCTCTTGTCCTTGATTTGACCTCACGTTGTGTTATAAATTTAGTGTAACCTGAATGTGCCATGTTTATTAAGTTTATAGTTAGTGTACAGTAATGTCCTAGGGCTTTATGTCCACTCTCCACTCACTGAGCAACTTTCAGCTCTGTAAGCTCCATTCATGGTAAGTACCCTATGCAGGAGCTTTTTAAAACTTTTTATACTATTTTACTGTACTTTCTTGATATTTAGGCATTTAGATACACAAATACCACTGTATTACAAATGCCTATGGTATTCAGTACAGTACAACATACTGTACAGACTTATAGCGAAGCAGCAATAGGCTACACCGCATAGCTTAGGTGTGTAGTAGTTTGCACCATCCAGGTTTGTGTAACTACACTCTGTGATGTTTGCACAATGATGAAATCACCTAGTCACACAGAATGTATTCCCATCCTTAAGTGACACGTGACTGTATAGCTATAAGAAATCAAGAATAATATTTTCCCTTAGGCTTCAGATTTGAAAAGAGAGTCTAGAGCTTGACTATAGAAGGCCTTGAATGCCAAAGTAGAGAATTTATACCGTTTATATGTACCACTCATCACCAAACAGTTTCAATATCTCCTCATCAATAAAAAACTGAATATACCTCCAACTACGTGAGGTGTATTCAGTTTATTCATTTATAAATTATATATATGTAGAACAAATATACTCAATCTTACACATGTTTTTCCAGAGAGATAATCAAGGAATATTTTCTAACTCATTTTATAATCTTAATACTTAAACTTCTTAAGAAAAATATGAGAATAAATTACGGGCATTCAAAATCAATAGATAAAATTTAAAAAGAATATAAATGACAAAATTTTAAATAAAATGTTAACAAACTGAATCTAGCAATACATTTTAAGGATGATAAATTTCAATTAACCAGAAATGTAAATTTGGTTTAACATTAAGAAAATCAAGTAACGTAATTCACCACATTAAAGAAATAAAACAGATAAACTATATCTGCAAATCATTAGATGTAGAAAAAACATTTGATAAAATATAACAACCTACTGATGATGTTTAAAAAAACAAACTAAACTTCTTTTTTGCAAACTAGAAAAGAAACAATTTTTTTACTATGATCAATATTATCTATAAAATTGCCCAAGGCAAACCTCATACTAAAATGTAAACTATTTTATCATTAGGAACCAGAATGTGCACTATATCCTCACTTATTCAACAACATACTAGAAGTTTTGGCTAGTGCTCTATGATAAGAAAAAAAAACTGTAGAAATATGATTATTGAAAAGAAAGACAATAAATTGTAATTATTCTTGAGGAACAAAATATGTATGTAAAACTTCAGTAGGATTTTATTAGTTCAAATGGACTGGATTATTCTGTAATGACAAAGAATCACACAACTTTAGAAGCTTAAAAACAAAAACCTTATATCTTCATCACAGTGCACGTGTAAAAAGGGTGAGCAGGTAAGATCTAATTTCATTCTCTCAGGACTCCAGCTGATGGTGACCCAGTTGAGACATAAGCTTTCATACATACTTTTCAAGGTACCACTTGTTGTGAGAGTGGAAATGAAAACTGAAGTTGATCACTAGCAATTATATTATTTTCCACCCAGAACTGGCAAGTGTCATTCCCATTCCCATTTTATTTCATTGGCCAGTGCAAGTCAAGGATATGCTTAACTTCAAATGGATGGGAAAGTAGAACCCTACCCTCTTCCCAGATTGAAAGATTTATGAATGTCAACAATGGTTAACATTAGAATCTGCAGGTCAAATATCATAACTAGTAAGACTTGTATTTAACAAAACTGGATAGTTTTATGTACGTATCAATTACATGTATATGTACAGGGTCCAGCAGAAGTAAGGCTTGAGTGCGTTTGGTAGGGTAATACTATGGGTGTAATAATTTATAGCTTTAATTTAAACATTTCACCTAAAATGTCATATGGTGTGCTTGAGTGTGATATTGTTATGTTATAGAATAACATGCTTATGATTTTGTAATAAAAGATTTCATAATAAAATGGGGCATTATTTGTGCCAGACCCTGTGTATATAGTTGGTATATGTATGCATATGTATGCTATATATATATATATATAGCAGTTATATTTATAACTGTTATGACAATTGCACATTCACTAACACCAGTTAGAGAATGCAATTTTAAAATGCTCATTTATTTTTATTTTTAATAGTTTATTTTTATTGTATTTTTTCATTATTGTTTATCCCCCTTTTATACCCACTCCCACCTTCGCCCATCCACCTCCCCCCTTCAAGCACCACACTGTTGTTCACGTCTATGAGTCCTTTGGGCTTTTTGCTTAATTCCTCCACCTCCCAATCTACACCCCACCAGAGTTGTCATCTGCTCTCCATCTATGAGTCTATCTCTATTTTGGTAGTTAGTTCATTTTGTTCATTAGATTCCATGTATGAATGAAATCATATGGTATTTTTCTTTTCTGACTGGTTCATTTCACTTAGCATAATGTTCTTCAGGTCCATCCATGCTCTTGCAAAGAGTAAATTTCTTTTTATGGCTGAGTAGTATCCCACTGTGTAAATGCACTATAGTTGTTTTATCCACTCATCTATGGATGGACACTTGGACTGCTTCCAAATCTTAGCTGTTGTAAATGATGCTGCAATGAACATAAGGGTGCTTATATTCTTTCAAATTAGTGTTTCTGGGTTTCTTCAGATAAATTCCCAGAAGTGGTATCGCTGGGTCATAGGCAGTTCCATTTTTAATATTTTGAGTTAACTCCATACTTTTTTCCACAGTGGCTGCACCAATCTGCATTCCTACCAATAGAGCAAAAGGCTTTCCTTTTCTCCATGTTACTGCTTAAAGAAAACCTAAGCTGGGTGTTCATCTAAAGAACGAAGAACACTAATTTGAAAAAAGAATATTTGCACTCCTACATTCATTGCAGCATTATTCACTATAGCTAAAATATGAAAGCAACCTAAGTGTCCATCAATAGATAAATGGATAGAGAAATGTGACATATATATACATATATATGTGTATACACAGAAATAAAAAAAATAGTGAAATCTTACCACTTGGGACAACATGGATGGATCTAGAGGGTATTATGTTAAGTGAAATACATCAGGCAGAGATAGACAAATACCATATGGTATGGACTCTAAAAAAGCAAAACAAAACAAAACAAAACAAAACAAAAAACAGTCACGTTCAGGGAGTTCATCATCATCAAGCCCTTACTATATGAAATGTTAAAGGGACTTATCTAAGAAAAAGAAG
>PVKM010000084.1:0-11773 GCA_004027735.1 Carollia perspicillata | reverse complement strand
AAGTTATAAAAATGCCGAATCACTATATTGTACACCTAAAACTAATATAACCAATATAATGTTGTACACCAACTATATTAAATTTAAAAAATTAAAGGAAAAGGAAATGCAAACAACAGAGTCTTCATCTATACAACTGTAGTAAAAATCACAGAAAAGCAGGGAGAGTCGAGTCTATAGGAGTGGTAACAGTGAGAGAATATTACGAAGGAAGATGGCAGGGCAGAATGTTGGCCAATTCTGTGAGAAAGAGAATTATGAAATTCCTTCTAATGTACCTAGATGTGGACGTAGGGTTGAATTACACCACCATATGCAGAGATTTGTGCTTATGCGAATTTAGGTCATAAGTAGGGAACATTATTTTAATTGAGGTACTTAGAAAATACTTCCAGCAAAATGAAAAGTAAACTATGTGGTACGTTACACTTAGCAGGGCTTTGTATTTTAGTTGATGCATTTTACCTTTATGATAATTATCAAACACTTATGTTTTATGGAAAAAGCCCCATAGCATAATGCTTAGTCTACTTTGCATAACTATGTTGATTTGAACTCCTTCTTAATACAGCATAAATGTTTTTGTCCTTTTGCAATTGATCTTGTTCCCTGGTGGCTGGCTGAAAATAGGGCCTGTGTCCAAGGCATTATTACAGAATATGAATCATCTAATAATGATAATTTAAAATATGCACTTTCTTTGATTTTTTTTCTTTCTTGCTTCAATTACTGAATATTTCTTTAGCTCCCTTCCAGTTAATTAAAAAGCCTGTAGCAAAGTATAAAATTTGCCCACAAGAAAACCCCAAGCAGTGCAGATGGCCCCACCTCTGCACTCAGAAGCAGAGGAGTGGCTGTCTGAAACAGCTGTGGGCTGGGAGGCTCTGGGTGGGCACTGTCTTCTGGCACGCAAAGAAGGGTAAATCTGACTTGAATCTCCAGTGCTGAGACCGACTAATGCTACGGTAAACAGCTTTCCAGCTGCAGGAGTGTTAAAAATGTTCTCTCTGCAGCCATAATTTTTTGCTGAAGTCATGGACTACCTGGAATGATGTATGTGCTACATATTGCCCAGAAAGCTGTGGCTACATGCATGTGGGTATAAAGGAGGTAGGAATCAGAGGAAGAAGAAGCAATGGTATCCCAGGTGTTTTCTAAAAGCTCCCACTTGATTTCTATAAAGAAACCCTAAGGCACAGGGTTGTACCTCTACTCGTTTTTTCTCCCAGTTGCTCAAATACTGGACTTAGGGAAGCTTCTAGCATCCTATAACTTAATTGAACCAGCTTTTACCTTATCATTTTATATAAGCAATAAATATTGATTAGCTGTAAATGCATTACAATGTACTCCCTTGCCTTCAATCCCAAATACAAAGAATCAAATTACTAAGGGGCACAGAGCTCAGTTTCTTTTTTGTGAACATGAGGAATTGAGCCATAAAAGCAAACTGAAAAGAATATCAATAATCCCATGATAATCTCAAGGGCTTGTTAGAAGAAAAGATAATTCAATCAAGAAATGCAAGACTGTTTGAGATAGAGTTTCCTCACACCAGTGATTGGGTCACCTGTTTGGATATTACTTTGAAATTAGTAACAAATTATACTATAATTCAGAGGAGATGGTTCTTATGGTTACTCCATCTCTGTTTAGGCAAGTTACCACTCCACCCTCCAGATCAGCCAATAAGCAGTCAGCATATTAGCAAAGAATATGATGAGATGCGATGGTCACAAGTGAAGGACCAACAGCCATTCCCAATCAATTGCTCTCTCTGCCTGTCTTTAACACTCTATGTAATCCAGCTAGGTTTCGGTTATCCTTGTCCTTGTGCATTGGTGGAAAGAGAGCGTTCCCTGGAACCAAAGAATTCAGGACAATGTGAAGCTCTTTCTTATCTCATAGGGCATGGTTTGCATAATAAATAATTAAGAAATTAATAGCAGCAAAATGACTTTTTGGGTTTCCAGCGCAAAATGTAGCCCTATCTACAGCAGAGCCATCTTCTGCTGACAGGGCTCATTATAATTCATTTAGGAGCCAATAATGTAGTTACAGTATTTATCTATCACTGTAATGAGAAAACCACAGCAGCCTTTGTCTCTAATTACAACTATGGTGCTTTTTATACAAGAACCAAAAGAGACTTTTTAAAGTGCCTTTATTTTCACTGCCTAAATTAGGAAAGCACTGACATATGAGAAACCGTGTCAAGACTCAGAGTGGAAATGTAATCAGGACTTAGACAACAAATGAGCAAAAACACATGATCATTATAGTTGTTAGTAGAAAATTCACTAAAACCCTTATTCTCATCTCATTTGTGTGTTTATATTACAACTTTGCAATTAAAAGACTTAAATGAGGGCTGAAAAATCCATGAGCCATTTAAGGTATAGAAAAATTAAGTAACCAATGTTCGGGAAATGGTCTTTGCATGCGGGAATACTAGCGCTATCCAGGAAATGCCACTGTGAAAGTTAGCATTTATTCTGAATCCAACAAAAATTTGCTTAGCAAGAAGATCACAGTATAATTATTTTTTCGAAGAAACAACTATTTTTTAAAAGATATTGCATAAAATCCAATAGGTTATAAAGTAAGAATTTGCTTAGTGATGTTCTTACCACTTAGAAGAGATTTTCTCAATGGTAACCATGTGGTTCTGTAGCAAATATTCTTATCTTCCTTTTAAATTAAAAGTAGGTCCCCTGGCTAGATGTACTTCCAATTAATTATTAAGTAGGTAGACGGTCAGTCAGGTCTTAGGGTAGTAAGTGCGGCTCAAATGTTTTCTGATTTTTAAGAGTTTGTTATAATTATAATAATTTAGGTTCCTAAAAATAAAAAAGCAGAACGGTCAATTTTAAGAGATAATACATTTGTGAACAGATTTTATTTCCAAATGCTAAAAGTTTCTACTGAGATTTAAAGCTAAATTTACATATTAGAATTTTATGACTAATAATTTCCCTAAGTTCTAGCTAAGATGGAGGCATAGGTAAATACACTTTGACTCCTCACACAACCAAAGGAAGGACAATGACAAATTTAAAAACAAAGAATAACCAAAACTTCCAGAAAATGGAACTGTATGGAAGTCTGACAACCAAGGAACATTCATTAAAGAAACATTCACTCAGGCCAGTAGAAGGGGCAGAGATGGGCAGTGGGGTGGAGGGGACTCATGGCAAGGCAGTGGCTGGAGGACTTGCTGGTCCCACATTTTTATGCAGATAAATCAGGAGGAACAATTGGGGAGAGAGACACTCCATGAAGCCCAGGATTCCAGTACCAGGAAATAAAACCTCAAAACCTCTGACTGGAAAAACCTGTGGAGGTTTAGGCTGCAGGAGAAACTCCTAGCCTCACAGGAGAGTTCACTGGAGAGAGCCACAGTGTTCTAGAACATACACAAACCCACCCACCCGGGATCAGCACCAGAAGGGCCCAATTTGCTTGTGGGTGGCAGGGGAAGTGACTAACAGCCAACAAAGAGCTGAGCAAGAAGCACTGTTCCCTCTCAGACCTCACCCCCACATACAGTACCACGCAGCAGGGAAGTGGGTTGCCCTGCCCTGGCAAATACCTACGGCTCCACCACTTACTACGTAACTGGCACCCTGAGACAAAAATATATGGCCCAAACCAAAGAACAGATTAAAGTGCCAGAAAAAATACAACTAAGTGATGACAAGATAGCCAACCTATCAGATGCAGAGTTCAAAATACTGGTAATCAGGATGCTCACAGAAATGGTTGAGTATGGTCACAAAATAAAGGGAAAAGTGAAGGCTATGAAAAGTGAAATAAATAAAAATATATAGGGAATCAAAAGTGAAGGGAAGGAAACCAGGACTCAAATCAACAGTTTGGAGCAGAAGGAAGAAATAAACATTCAACCAGAACAGAATGAAGAAACAAGATTTCAAAAAAAAAAAAAAAAATGAGGTGAGGCTTAGGAACCTCCAGGACAATTTTAAACATTTCAACATCTGAATCATATGGGTTCCAGAAGGAGAAGAGGAAGAGCAAGAAATTGAAAACTCATTTGAAAACATAATGGAGAATGTCCTCTATCTGACAAGGAAAAAAGATGTCCAGGAAGTCCAGAAAGCTCAGAGAGTCCCAGACAGTTGGACCCAAGGAAGCACACACCAAAGCACATCATAACCACATTACCCAAGATTGAAGATAAGGAGAGAACTTAAAAGCAGCAAGAGAAAAGAAGACAGTCACCTACAAAAGAGTTCCCATAAGACTATCAACTGATTTCTCAAAAGACACCTTGCATGCAAGAAGGGGTTGGAAAGAAATATTCAAAGTCATGAAAGGCAAGGACGTACATCCAAGATTACTCTATCCAGCAAAGCTATCATTTAGAATGGAAGGGCAGATAAAGTGCTTCCCAGATAAGGTCAAGTTAAAGGAGTTCATCATCATCAAGCCCTTATTATATGAAATGTTACATAAATGACTTACCTAAGAAAAAGAAGGAGATCAAAAATACGAACAATAAAATGACAATAAACCTACAACTATTAACCACAGAACCTAAAAAAACAAACACAGAAATGAATTAAGCAAACAACTAACCCAGGAACAGATTCACAGAAATAGAGACCACATGGAGGGTTACCAGTGGGTAGGAGGAGGGGAGAGAATTGGGGGAAAGGTATAGGGAATAAGAAGCATAAATGCTAGGTACAAAATAGACAGGGAGAAGTTAAGAATAGTATGGGAAATGGAGAAGCCAAAGAACTTACATATAGGACCCATGGACATGAACTAAGGTGGGAGAATGATGGTGGGAGGTGGGTACAGGGATGAGGAGAATAAAGGGGAGGAAAAAATGGAACAATCAATAGCATAATAGCATAATCAATAAAATATATTTTTAAAAAATTTAAATAATAATTTCCTTAAGTTATCTGTGTTTGGAACTGACTGTCAGAATGCTGACAGCATGGCTTTGCCTTTTCAGACAAAAGGTGGGACTGCGAAAAGCTAGCACTGTTTTAATGAATAAAATTTGCCCTGGACAAGTGGCCTTCTCAGTTTTCATTGTGAGAGTGTTGGGAGCTGACCATGGGACAAGGGGAGGTGGGGGATAGAACACTAGGACACTGACCCTGGTGAGAAGATTAAACATGTTTTCAGATTCCACATTGAAAATCAAGAATAGGTGTTATTAGAAAAAGGAGATGCTCTAGCACATTTTCCAAACCACCTCGCCACAGGCAAAGTAATGACTGTTAGAATAATAACCTAAGCAAGAATTCTTAATCTTTGCTTCAGATCCTCTTGTGAATTCCTAAAAATTGTGTACACAATCGTGCATGAGTGCATGTGCATGCGTATGTGTATGTGTAGAGATTTCAGAGCTTTGATAAGTTTTTCAAAGAGAATACCTCCACCCTATACCATCCTCACCACCATGTACCTCTGAACTGTGAATGAACCATGGGATAAAAAGTGAACATTTCCTTTTTGACACAGTAGGGAGAGCACGGATGGTGTTAGTCAGAACTTGTGCTACCCTCGGCTCCATGGACGGTTAGTGCTGGAAGACAAGTTAATCACTTCAGCTCAGAGAGTCTCCAAGGCTGGGGCGGCTAGCACCTCGGGCGTCTGTGAGTGATACAAAAAGGAACACCGTCCTCCTCCAGGCTGGGGTGAGCCGATGCCAAGCCCAGAAGGGAATTCAGCTGCATGTGGTTCTTGACTGTGTGGGATTCCACCTACGTGCTCCTTATTAATAAGACAGGAATAATTTACTCAAAACACCTTCTCTTTTTAGGGGGTTGGGCTCCGTCTTAAGCACTGAGGAGGGAGATGTCGACAAATCATGCTAAAAAACCTTGCTCCCTTGAAGCTTATATTCTGGGTGATGGTAGTTGGTCAGGAAGTGGGGTGGTAGAGAGATGATAGTTATGAAAGAACACTTAAAGGATCTCCTCAAAAATTAAAGACGGGGGAGGGAGAGAGAGAGAGCAAGATGAGAGTGATAGGGACGAGAGAATCTATATAACATTTACATTATTATTATTATTATTAACATTTTCCTTGGCATATAATAGGGACTTCAATGGGTTTTATATTTTGAAATTATAACATAGAACATTATTGGGGGGAAAAGTGTTTCAATTCTGGGAAGTTCAAAGCGCTCTCATGTGTCACTACATCGCAAGTGGTTTTCAAATCATTAAAAGGACACACTGCTTTAAATCATAACCTACAAACAATTCAAAATGACAGTTTTTACCCTTCAGGCTTACTTCAAAGTCCCCGAGGAATGATCTCAGCATCTGAATGTAGCACAACACACCACAGGAAATAGGATTCTGTATTTGTGTAAACAAAGGAGGAAGGAGCTGGGATTCTAACATGTTCCCTCCGCCAGTGTCACTGACAGCACATCCAGGCTGGTAGAAAAAGTTTTAATGTCTTCTGAGATTATGTTGCAGTCTTTGTGACAAACCAGTTGTCTTCCTGGTTAACCGAGGCGGAATCAGATAGAGCTGTCAATCACTTTGGGGAAAGAAGAGAAACGAAGAGAAGTGGAAGAGAGAAAGAACTGGTTCACTTTGCTCTGAAACCATTACTTTCTTTTCCGAGACAACGATGTTCTAGCCTGTTGTATGATACAGACTTGTCTGCTAGCAAGTCTTATAGGCAGAGGTGCCTACTCATCTCATTTTTCACCACAAAATAGTGGGTGAGACAGTCATTACTTCTATTTCCATTTTGTTCTGGAAGCTCTGCAAAATGAAATTTCCCCTAGAGACTCACAGAGGGTTAATTAAGCCACAAACTTTGCTGTATGGCTGAGGCACAGTTTGAAGATGAGGAAGGAAAAAGCGGATCGGTCCCATTAGTGTTAGCTTCTATTGTGGGGCCCAAAGCGTAACTTGACCCCTTCCTGGGACGGAAGGAAAGAACATTACTGCACTTATCCCGGCACACTTAAGGCAGAGGTATTCTGTTCACAAAGTGAGGCTTCCTAACTCCCTCCATTTGCTGTCCAAATCCCAGAGCAACAATAAAATTATGATTCAAGATATGCATGGGGCGTTTTGCTGACCCTCTTACTTCCCAGAACAGCTGATCGCTGCCCATTTTCCCTGCATAGCAATAAAATCCCCACTTCCTCCTACCAGTGCAAGCGTAACCTTTTTAAATCCAGAATTTTGATTCCCATCATAACCATTATTATTTTGTAAAGTGTTAAAAGCTAGAGCCTGGCTGTCCCTAGTTGTTCTCTGAGTGTTTATTCAATTAAAAAAAACACACACTTATCCATCACCAATTATGTGCAAGACACTATGGAAGATTGAAGAATAAAGAAGGTCTATAGACTAGAAAAACTCATAACCTCTTTTTGTCCAAAGTTTTAGAGTTTTTCCAAGATTTTAATTGCCTATTGCCCACAAGATGTGAAGTAGAATCCAATATTAGACTTCTGAAAACATATAAAGCATATGGTAACATGTTTCTAATTTCTCAAAAAAAAAAAACTTTCATTACAGTTATACTTTTATAGGTCAGAAAAGTAATTGAACACTTACACAAACCACATTATTTTTCTTTGGCTTGTCTTTTACTGAGGTCTGCACACAGTAGACCATCTACATTTCTCACGAAAGTTTTAATTTTTCAATAAGATATGTGAAGCCATATACAAAGTTAAAGCTTAGGTTGCTATTGTTTACTTGGACACTATAAACATACAACCTTTTAAATAAAGTTTTGCTTATTTATTTTATATAGTAAGGCTGTATAGTATGTTAGGAAGCTTGCTAGGAGCTACAGATGCAAAGATGTTAAACTTTTAAAGAAGTTTCATAGTATATGTGTTGAGAGCATTTTTTTCTGACATTAAGTTAAAGTATAGAAAAGTAATTTAGAATAAACATGTATGGGATTTTCTGTCAAAACTCTCTCTGGAATGGCCCAGCAAAAATAATGTCATTGCTAATTATAAATGGGGAGTTTTGGCTTAATGGCCATCTTAATTAAGAAAAAAACTAAATTATGATCTCATCTTAAATACTGATTGAAATAAAGGCATGTTAACACCTAACTGATATGTTCAGAAAGCTGAAAGTACATGAACAAAAAAATTACAACAAGCAGTTTCACAGTAAAAATCCTTCTAAGGAAATTTGCTCAGCATGTTCCCAAACATTCTGCATTTACTGAGTCATTCTCAAAAGTGAATTAAACCAAGTGTTGACAGGTAAGATTACTGTTAATTTTGTTGTTCTGGGATTGAAATATCTTAGCAGATCCTGAAAGATGTATAAAAGCTTTTTTCTACAACAATCCAAGGAATGATAACTTTTGGGTGTATTTCCCTGAAATACACATCTGAATTGCCTCTCATTTCTCTTTCTGCCAGACCAGGCAGTCCCTTCCAGTCTGATGACTATACGGAGAATATAGAGAAGAGTGTTCATGATTAGGCACATATGTTTGTATGTCTCGGGGAGAAAAAAAACAATCTATTTTCCCCCCGAAGTCAAAAGTTTTATTTTTTGGTGATGAGTTTTAAATTACTTTTCCTATGATGACATTTTTTTTAAATTAGCTCTGAATTTTGTCAAGAAAACATCAAGGAAAGGATTACTGTTCAGTGCAATAGAGGAATCCACTAAGATCTCCAGGAGGCTGCAGGCTGTCATCCTTAATTAAATGTTTATTTACTGAGCACCTACAATGTGGAGGTATATTGTGGACAATATTGGAGATCCAGAAACCATGAACTCTGAGGACATCCAGTTCAATAAAGAGAAGTGTTACAGAAATTGCTCCATGACAGGGTAGAAAAGATAATAGTCATAAAGATTAAAGCCAAGTGCTATGACCAACAAAAGGGGTTGATGAGGTTCAATGAGGATAGATTAGGGGAGCTTCCATGAATAGAGTGGCATGTTTTAGGACTTTCGATTATGGTATGAGTGGTGAGAATATGGACAAGAGGAAGAAAACCTAGCATTTTTTGAGTACCTCCTCCAGGTCAGCTTGTGCAAAGCCCTTCATTTCTGTGCACAGGGATCAGATGAAGGGGTGCTGAGGAGATGTATGAGGAAAGATGAATAGGAAAGTTAGCCAGAGTACAGCTCTTAGGACAGAGATTTAGGGGCACATAGAATTGTAAAGCATTTTAGGGGTAATTCAGAAAGTCCTTTGAAGTCTAAACTACAAATCCGTTCTTTATTAATGTTAATATGGCAGCAAAAGTATAGACTTGACCGAGAAGGAGAAACAAGCTGAGTGGGGAGAGGAGTGGTTGGTAAGGAGGCCGTGTTTATTGTCCTCAACAAAGAGAGGCAGCACCGTGGGAATGGAGAAATTACCGAAACTAGATGAGCATGGGAAGTAAAGAGAGTCGTGTCATAAATACGTTACCACACACGCCAGGACTGACCTTAATTTAGAAATGAAGTCAGGCAGGATTTGAAGATCCGTCTACAGAATACTCTGGAATCCTGTCAATTTAGAGAGTTAATTAACAATTACTTGACTTCTTTTAAACAGAGCTTGACCAAAAAAATTAGCAAATCCAAAGTCATTAAACTAATGAGTTAATGGGCATCTCCTTGGTGTCTGTTTAACAGCGACAGATCTCATAGCTCTAGAAAGGCTTCTGCCATTCTTACTTCCTGGAAGAAATTTACACTTTGACCACCAAAACCAAAACTACTCTAAGTTTCCCCTAGTAATTTCCATGAAGGTAACATTTCAATATGTCATGATGCCAAAAACATTCATAGTCAGGATGTTTTTAATCACCAACTTTAAAAATGTTACAAAGGATGCCCTGGCTGGTGTGGCTCAGTGGACTGAGCATCAGCCTATGAACTAAAAATGTTACAAAGGCAACACGTATTCACTTTATTATATTTACCAAACATGAACAGGTAAAGTGAAGTGGAAGAAAAAATAATTCTGTTACCCAGAAAAATATACAAAACAACCATAACAAAGACACTGTTAATATTTTATATGCACACCTTCAAGGTAATTTTTTCTGCACATACAAATACATTTTAATTCTTGGTCTGCTATGACCTGCAGATCTCCTTCTTATATTTTCCATATTTTAAATCATCTAATTTCCACATTTTAAATCCTGTCATTTCTGATGCCAATCTATTTATACATTCATACTCATTAAATTTTTTTGGATCTGCAAACAAATAAGGAAAGTTTCTAAATATAAAATATCTTCTGGGCCCATAGCCTATCAATTGGAAAGCTGTAAGTCAAAATGCAATTATTTAACATGCAGAATACACAGATGCCAAATTAGATCATTTCATTTTTATAATTCACCAGTTTCAGTCTCTAAGATATAAAGTATTTACAAATACTTTATATATAAATACTTCATATATATGTGTATATATATATATTAAATACTTGCCAAAATTTCCTGTTCTGTGTTAATAATGTGTTCTTTCAGGAATGTTGTGTTTTAAAGAACAAGGTTTTACTATAAGCTGAGATTTACAAATTATTATATCTACATTATAAGTAAATGTAAATCTTATTATTGGAGGGATGAGTTTAGATTTATCATAGCTCAGCTAATAAAACCAAACAAATAAGGGAAAAGAATTTTCTTCATCAAAAAAAATTTGAATGAGCCCTGGCTGGAGTAGCTCAGTGGATTGAGTCCAGACCTGTGAACCAAAGGATCGTGGTTTGATTCCCAGTCAGGGCACATGCCTGGGTTGCAGGCCAGTTCCCAGCAAGGAACACACAAGAGGCAACCATACATTGATATTTCTCTCCCTCTTTCCTTCCCTTCCCCTCTAAAGATAAATAAATAAAATTTAAAAAAAATTGAATGGAACAAGTAAGAAATGATCAACTTCAGGAAAATCACGAATGGATGTTTATGCAGTTGTATACTCTTAATTTTTTAGTATTTTCAGAAAATAGTGTTTGAAGACAAAGGGAGTAAGTAGTCCTATATTTCTTCGGAAGTGGCCTGTGAAAGCATAGAGTCGTTGTAACTTTACTTTACCCTAAGTTGACATGTCCATAACTAAGTACTGAGAAGTTTCAAGGGCTTGCCAGGCTAACGGGCACTCTCTCTCTAGAGTCATGCAAGTGACAGGTCATATGCTTTAAACCAAGGGAAATGGTGTCTTATATTACTTTCAGGTGTATGACATAATGTTTTGATATTTGCATTTGTTACAAAATGATCACCATAAGTCTAATTAACATCTGCCACCAAGTGACATATATAAAACAAGCAACAAACAAACCAGTTAGGTCTCTATTCTTCTCTTTGAGGGTGATTTTAAATGACTGTGGGTGCTTATTCACATGTATGCTAGAGTTGAAATCCTTCAATTATTTCCCTTAGGAGGATCTAGGAGTCCTTTTGCTGAATGTTACCTACTGACAAGTGCTTAGAAGACAAAATGAGAAACTCCTTTGCTGCAGAACTTGCTAATCCAAATGTAAAAATAAGAGAACAAAAGGAAGAGAAAAAAACAGGATAGTGATTACTACTACTTTCAAAAGTAAAGAAGGCTACTGCTTAGTCTTCTTTTGTTTTAGGTGTGGATGTTAATAACTGTGAGTTTGCTGTCCTTTCACTGTTCATATTTTTTTAATCTTCTTTCTCTTAGATAAGAGCAGAGCCACAGAAATGGAGGTCATATGGAAGGTTAGCAACAGGGGAGTGGGAGGAGAGGGTGGGGAGAAGGTACAGAGAATGAGTAGCATAGACGGTGGGGAGAAAATAGAC